>CABHPH010160541.1:0-45458 GCA_902168325.1 Peromyscus nudipes | reverse complement strand
ACACACACACACACACACACACACACACATATATTCTGGATTGGATCACTTAGTGGCATAATCCATTAAGCATCATGGAATTCTTTTTCCCCACATTCAATATTTTCAAATCACCATAGATTAACAGGAGACAAAACTGTGTGACTAGATGCCACCAGTAAAACAATTGAAAAAGATAAATATATTTAGCAGTGGTTGGGAGATAACTCATGAATTCAAATGTGATCATCCCAAGATGATGCTGAGAAAGGAGGCAATAACATCATTCTCATTACAGTTAATAGGTATTTTTACAGTCTAAGAAGAAATAATGTTGGGTTCTTCAGTTTTATGTGAGACTTAAAACTCCATTGTCCTTTGTTACATTAATTTAAACCTACCAGTAGTAGGAAGTAGAGCCTGCCAGTTCTGCTTCAATACATCGTATTTTTTATTAAATGTTTGACTCATTAGAAACTTAAATTATCCAAAATGACAAATCCCGGTCTACATATTCATTGTTAACCATAAAATAATTTTGAAACTTGTCAGTAAGGAACTTTGAGAGGGAGGAGAGGCTTGGGATGGGGGAACTAGTGGGATTGGAGGGAGGCTGCGGCTAGAATGTGTTGTATGAGAGAAGAATAAATAAAAAGAAAATAGAAACTTTGACAGGGTCATGCTGAATTGAATTAGTCAGTTGTACACTGTCCCAGTTAGGGTTTCTATTGCTGCAATGAATCACCATGATAAACAAGAAAGTTGAGGAGGAAAGGGTTCATTTGGGCTTACACTTCCACATCACAGTCCATCACTGAAGAAAGCCAAGACAGGAACCCCAACAGGGCAGGAACCTGGAGGCAGGAGCTGATGTAGAGGCCATGGAGGAGTGCTGCTTACTGATTTGCTCCTTGTGGCTTGTTCATTCTGCTTTCATATAGAATCTATGACCGCCTGTCCATGGCTGACCCCTCCCACAATGGACTTGCCCCCGATATCAATTACTAATTAAGAAAATGCCCTACAGGCTTGCTTATAGCCTGACCTTATTGAGGCATTTTCTCAAATGAGGTTCCCTCCTCTCCAGTGAGTCCAGCTTCTGTCCAGTTGACATAAAACCATCTAGAATATACATCCTAGTGAAAGTGTTGTGCATTAATACTGACATGTGGGAAGAATTCTCTTCTGTTTTCTTAAAGTTTCAATGATGTGATCTAGAAACAATTCTTTTAAGTATAATTTTTACTTAAGTGTGTAAGTGGTAGAGAGGGTATGTGTATGTAAGTGCAAGTAGGTGTTTGCCATGGTTAGTGTATGGACGTCGGAGCACAACTTTTGACATCCAGTTCTCTCTTTCCAGGATGGGCTCCAGGGATAGAATTCAGGATGTCAGGAGGATCTGCGTCATCCTGCTGGCCCTATGTATACTAATTTAAATACTGCTGTATCACTCTTGCATTATAACACACCCCCACCACCCCCACCAAGGAACACTTAAGTGCTATTAAAATAGACAAATTTCTTCAAAATCGATAGTGTTTTTCAGTAAGTCTACCTCCATACGAGTGCTTGAGACCACCTATCAATATAGAATTTTTGCCTGTCATCATCTGCTACTCAGGTATTAAATGATTGCTATCATTTATTGCCTTTATCCTTTGCTGAGTTCTTATCATTTACTACTGTACTACACCCAGCTACAAATGCTTGACCTTTGACCTTCCAATCATCACTGCAGAATGAGTAGTTAGTCTTATCACTCAGAAATTATCCAAAGGCTGACAGAACAGAAGATTAAAGTAGAGAACCTTACTTAACCCAGGAGAAAATTTAGTTTCTCTTTAGACAGCCATGAGGAACTCAAAATAATTCCAGGCAAATAAATAAATAAAATAAATAATAATGGATAAGATTAAGAGTCTGGATTCTAGACTCCCATGTCTTACCCTCACATTCCTGCTCTGCTACTTGCTTATGATGTGGCCTGGATATTTAACCTCTTTGTGGTTTTAGCTCCTGAAGATAATAACAGCCTGCCCCTCATACGACTGCTGTTAAAGTCAAAAGAGTTACAGTTAAGTGTGCAGAGAATATCGGGCACATAGTGAGCCGTGAGGCCACACTAAGTGTATTGTAAATGTTACCTGTGGGACCCTGCTTTTGCCACATCCCTATGGGGTTGATTATAATCCACGTGAAACATCGGTCTTACATCCAGCCATGCAGCCATAGTGGAAGGTCTAGGAACCAAGGACTGAGAGACACAGAGACAGTGGCTGTGTGGGAGTCACACCATGACTGTATCTCAGCAGACTGAAGATCAAGGCTGTCTGAGGATGGAAAGAAGTCACGAGGGAAAAGAGCAAAAGGTTGGGAATTATTTCAAGTGAATTAGGGATTGAGAAACCACGGACTTTTATGCTTTCCCTAAATTGTAGCTCCCCTGATAACAGCTTTTCTCTGGTCTTCTGGTTGTTCAATGCTTAGAACAAATTCTCACAGAAGATAGTGAAGGTTACTGTTAAAAATAAACAGGGAGGGACCAGGTGTGGTGATGCATGCCTTTAATTCCAATGCTTGGGAAATATGGGCGCGAGGATCTAATGAGTTCAAGGCCAGCCTGGTCTACCCAGTGAGTTCCAGGACAGCCAGAGCTGTATAGAGAGACACTGTCCCCCCCCAAAAAAAAATAAAGAAAGAAAGAAAGAAACAAGAGGATTGGAGTGAAAGACTCCAACTTGTTCAAATTGTCTGCTTAGTCTGGCAGGCTTGTGAAACTCACGCCAATCCCACCCTCTGTGTCCACGGGAATCATTATTTATAAAACACAAAACATGTAAACAACTCAGATGCCCTTTAGCCACAGAATGGGTAAATTCTAACCCAACTGTGCTCTGGAACATGGAACAACCGTTGGAGTAGAATAAACCTCTGATAACATTCAGCAACATGGGATGGGTCTCACAGATAGAAGGAGGGAGGAGAGGCAGCCACTGAAAGAGTATACTTTGTTGGTGGATCAAAAGGAGGAAAAAGTCAGAGGCATGGTTCCATTGGCCATGGATGGACCATGAAGGAGTGAGCTGAAGGGATGGATGTAATCCCCTTGTGGATCTGCCTTGAAGTTCAGTGAATTTATATTCACACACTCTTCAAGTTATGCACCAAAGACATGTGAATTTACTATGAAAACCAGACTTGAACTGGAAAACAAAACAATCCAGTCACAGTAGTTAGTTATATCTGGGATTAAAGAGATTGCTGTTCCTCTGAATGTGAGCGAAAATTGCATGGCTTGATGTGTTTGTGGGGCCCCTGGCAATGGGACCAGGACTTATTCCAGGTACATGACTGGCTTTTTAGAGCCCATTCCCTATGTTGCGATGCCTTACTCGGCCTTGATTTGGTGGGGGGGGGCTGTGTCGGGCTCCAACTTGATATGCCAGCCTATGTTAACTACCCAAGGGAGGCCTTACCCTCTATGAGGAGGGGATGGGGGTGGGATGTGGGTAGGTCAGGGAGGAGTAGGAGAAGAGGAGGGAGGGGGAATAGGGGTTGGTATGTGGAAGAACATTTATTTAAACAAAAAAGTATATAAAAAAAGAAGCACGTGCCTGTGATTTAATGTGTGTCCCTGTGTTTATATATGAGTGTGTATGTGCACAAATGTATGTGTATGTATGTGTGCATGCACATATGTTTGTGTGTGTGTGTGTGTGTGTGTTTATGTGTAATGCCTCTGTATATATGTGGGTGTATGTGTGTTTGCGTACACATGTATATATGTGTATGTGTGTTTGTGTTCCTTGTATTTCTATCCTTGTATAAGTCCCTTAGTTTGGGTCTCCTTTCCAGTGATGGTATTCCTTTAAATTCTTTATTTGCGTTGGCTTGCTTCGGTCAAAACCGTGTGGTTAACCCCGGCACCTCTGTATAGCAGCTATTGACATTTTTTACAGAAGAGAGTTGGGGTAACTTATTTTTCTTATGGGATGGTATCCACACACAGATCAAAGCATGTAGGAGACAGTTATTCTCAAAGGCAAGAAAGGTCCACCAGGAGAGCTCTCTTCTATGATTACTGGATAAGCAGGACTTGCAGTGTTTTTTGGAACTACATAGAACATGCAGGACACTATCACTTAGTGCATTAAGGTGACCTGTGTGGCTCCAAGGATTGGCTGGTATGTTTTCCTTGGTAAATTTACCTCTTCCTACATCATTATCATGTTAGTGCCATGGTACTTTTCCCGCTATAATGTATTAAGAATGATGGACTTATATAAACCACAAACTGAGCATGAATAATGCTTTATAGATTCGTTCTCTGTGCTAATCTACCAGCAGAAGATTTGGAGATATAAAACCCCCAAACTTTTCTTTAGACAAGTCAAGTGCTCATTAAATATTAACCCTTCAGAGTTCTATGCAGCTAGGAGTGGCCTTGGGCACAGGGTGGCCAAAGAAGTGTAGATATGGACAACTGCTCCAAGGTGGTCATGCAAGAGCTGAGAAGAAACTGATAAGTTTCCTTCATTTTATCCTGTTTATATTTTATTTTTTGGCTTGGAATGAAGATATGTCACATACAGGTACAGCTGTTATCTCATAACTACGATGGCTAACGTCATTGTAAAATGGTTTAAGGGGTTAAAGTTTCTGATCCCATCTTTTGCCTGATTACAGGCCTTGGATACCTAGGTTTCACCCTCATGGTACGGGAAAAATACTCTCTCGTTAAAAGATTTATTGTTGTTGTTTTAAAGCAAAACCAAATAATAAAAATAAAGTTATGGGATGGTTAGAGCCTTAAACACTGAATGAGATGGCTTTTAAAATCTGAAAAACCATTTATATGATTAGAAAAGCTGTTACTTTCTGAGTCAAGTTAAATTTCTCTAAGTTAATCTAGTTCAATAAATTACTATAGAATAATTCAACACACACAGTTTATAAATTCCAGTGATGTCTCTTTAAATTCATCTTAGTGTTGATATTAAAATAACTGAACCTGAAGACTAGCTTTTACTTGCTTTATGTCTCCAAGTTAAACGTTTACTCTTTGTTGGAGTAATATTAGGATATTGGTCTTTTAAAAAAATGTTCTCCCTGTCTTCCTGTCATCTGTCTCCCTCTCTCTGTCTCTCTCTCTCTGTGTATGTGTATGTGTGTGCACGCGTGCGTGTGCACACCCTCATGTGCACACGCCCATGGCACAGTGTGTCTACGGAGGTCAGAGGACGACTTGAGGAAGGAGATTCTCACTTTCCATCGTTTGACTTCTGGGAATTGAACTCTAGTCTTCGGGCTTGATAGCAAGTGCCCCCTACCCCTACCAGCCCCTGTTTGATTAAAACAGTACATCACCAGCAAGCATGCTTTAGAATGCCTCTTCAACCTCTGCAGATTTGCTTTATCACTTTTTAAAAGGTGATTTTCCCTATGGTAATTGATACTGAACATATTTTTTCCCCTTAGCTTTCCGTCTACCATCCCTCCCCTACATGGCACTACGATTCTTTTTAAGTTCTGGAAAGGTGAACTTTATTATTATTACTATTATTATTATTATTATTATTATTATTATTGATGCTACATACCCTGGAGAGAAGGAAGAAAACAAAGGAGACAAAAAGAAGTCATAATTAACATGATATAGAAAAATACAACCATTTACTTGTAGCAAATATCCAGAATGGATTATTATTTTTATGCCATCAGTCCTAATAGTTGATTTTCTGCTCAAAAGCCTTTGTTTCATACTGATTTGTTTTGTCTGGTTATCTTATCAAGGAAGCCTATTGCTTAGGTAACTCTCAGGAACTAGCCCAAAGCAGTGATTGCAAAGTTCACAAGAGGCCTTGCTTTATTATTTTTCTTTCTTCTTTCTTCACCAAATTGCTCCAACATTTTTTTTTTTTAAATTCAGTTCCCATGGTGTAATGTATAGTCTGGAGCTAGTTTCCTTTTCCATCATCATTAAAATGTGATGGGCGTTCTTGGATGGACCAAATTGAAGCAGTATGTCACTCACTGACTTGCACGGCAGCAGGTAACATGCATCGCCCACATTACTCATAATCTCATCAACGCACTTTTAAGGTCACTGCTGTTCACTCCATCAGTCAAGATAAGGACGACGACACCTAGGAAGGATATACAACTTGATCAAAATCAAGGAGTTGGTAGCAGGTCCCATACCTTTGATTCAGAACCAGATTTCCTTAATCTATTTCCTCTGCTTCGTTTTACTCCTTATATTCCACACAGAGAATGAGAATCTTCAAATTAGAAGCAACTTTCAGGCCTTCTTCTCTATGCTAATGCTTACTGACTCTATACATCCTTAGCGCTTCTTGAGCCTCATAAGTGATAAGACTCTCAGTCCATCCCTAGGCAGCTTCCGCTTTCAGCGTGCTCTACAGAGAATGACATCCATTGAGAACTCTGCCCTACTTGGATCAGACCTGGCCCTCCTCATAGGTGTCCTACATAATCATTTAGTCTTAGTAGAGTGGCAATGTAATTTGGTAGCTACACCTCATCTGTAAGTCAGGGTGACAATCCTAATGTTAATTAACTGTCATAACACGTGTACTTAAGTGAGTAATGTGTGTAGAATGCCTGGCACTCAATAACAGAGTGAGTGTTAATTTCTTCTTTGGGAGTCCAAACATTCCTTTAAGATCCTGAGGCCTTTCCTTCCTTTTTTTCTCTTGGCTCTTAAAGATGAGTTTATTTTAAGCCGGAACCCACTAATTTTATCTTGAATCTTTGGCTTCGTTTGAATTTTGACATTTATGCTCAAGCCTGTTTTGGTTTAGCCTGTTTAGATTAATGATGCACCAACATTGGTCTGAATTTGACAACTTTTTATTTGTTCTTATTGGCCCAAATGCTACAATTTGAAGTAGTGTTTTGAGGTCCAAGGGCCCTAATATATGTGAACCTCCTTGCCCTGGGCATATGGCTATGGAATAGATGCCTAGTTCCTTGTCTCAGCTGTTTGGAGATAGTTACAATATTCCCTCCATAGTATAGATTGTGTGTTTGTGTGTGTGTGTGTGTGTGTGTGTGTGTGTGTGTGTGTGTGTGTGATGCATGTGCATATTTGCATTCAGGCCAAATAAAGAGTGGTTAATTATTTCAGGTACGTCGCCAACTATTCTTCTCTATCTTAAAATGACACAATAAAAGCTTTCCATCAAGTTTTTTTCTATTCGTTAATAAAACTATCATTGGAAGAATTCATAAAAATATGTTATTCTATTTATGTTAACTAAATGTGACAAAACTAATTAGAAACTGTTCATATCAAAGACTTTTTCTTTCTATTTAATGAAAAAATTAAGCTAGAGACATCTATTATGATATTGATATGCAAATCTAACTTGAAGGAAGTTAGAATACAAATTTGTAGCAATGGTGAAGTTTAATTCAGCTAGTTCAGAGCCACCAGAGTAGCTGATCCATTTCTTATACCCTCAATGTCGTATATTTATGTGTGTGTATGTGTGTGTGTGTGTGTGTGTGTGTGTGTGTGTGTGTGTGTGTGAAGAATTTTAGAAATTAACTCAACTGTGGCCACTTCCTCTTTTTCTTAGGACTCCTTTTCCCCAAAGACTAGTAGTTGAAGAACACTAGAATGATGATTAGTTTTTGACACAACTTAGAGTGACCTGGGAAGAGATTCAATGAGCTATTGTCTAGATATGGCCTGTGGCCATATTTTTCAGGGATTCTCTTGACTAGATTAACTGATATGGGAAGACCTGCCTGTTGTGGGCAGTGCCATTCCCTGGGCTTGGGTCCTTGACTCTATGAATGTAGGCATGTGTGCATTCACTGACTCTCTGCTCTTGATTGGGCATGTGACGATTTGCTTCAAATTCCTTCCTTGACCTCCCTGCAATGATGGACTATGACCTGGAAGTGTAAACCAAGGAAACCTTTTTCCCCTTAAAGGGTATTTAGGACAGCAACAGAAAGGAAGCTAGAGCACCTGCTATCTATTTCTACTTTCTTTTGCCTAAACATCAGATGCATTGGGGAAAATCTTGGTAGTGTATTTAACTAAAATTAGCTCATGAGGGATAAATAAAAATTCTGATTGAGTGAGGAGAAAAATCAAGGAAGAATAGGGTCCAGGGCATCTCCAGAAACCTTGGAGCAGAATTGTAGTGTTCCTCCAGGATTAGGTGTCTCAACCCTTCTATTGACTTCTCCATCTCAGAAGCTTCATTAGAACTATGCAAATCATTCATATATAACATTTTATATAACAGTGATAAACAAATGAGTTTAAGTAATGGCGACTTCATTTTTAGTTTGGTATGTTGATCGCAGTGGTCCAAGATGTGTCAGCGAGCATTGTCTAAAAAGGTTGCTTCTTCATGCATGATGGAATGTGGCAAGCTTCACACAGTTAAGGAGCTCAAGTTTACTAAAGTAACTTCATTTCCTTTGTTTATGTACACTCTAGCAAAACAGACAAAACTAACATTCATGATTTGATGTTTTGAAACTTTTTTATGTTTTAAGATGTAAATATATTTTTAAATAGTCTCTTTAGATTTATTCTTAATTAACACACTCTAAGTGGCTTTTAGGTGTGATTGGTTTTCCTCCCTAATGAATAAAAACCTTGCACAATAATTATTAAATTGTGTCTTATTAGCATTTGGATTGTAGAGATCTGGAAATTCTCTTATATAGTAGGAACAAATTTTATCAGATTCATGCAATTAAATTAGCTTCCTGTGCAGACAACTTCCGCCCTTTACCCTTCCTTCACCATTCATTTTGTCCATTTGTTTTAGACCCCATTGTCTTACAACTCTTACTTTCATAGAGCTCATCAATGATTTCAAGTATGGCAAAATCTAATGGGTTTCGATATCTTCCCAGCATCATATCTTTTAGTGTGCCTTGCTTTTCTGTCTCCCTTAAGACACTCCTTAGCATCCTTCCTGCTGTTCTCTGTGGTGTTATCCACCCCCGTATCATTTTCTTTTCCAGTACTTAAAACTTTCTTATATTCGGTCTGCACTGACCCTCTCTTTGTGTGCCCTGGCCTCAAACCCTGTCTGATGTCTGTATTTCTGAAATTTGTTTCTTAGATTCTGTTCTCTATTCTGAGTTCCAACTGTATTTCCAATGTTCACACCAAATTATACTAGGCATATCAAACTCAGTGTCTAGCAAAACCCAAGTTTTCTATTTTTCTTCATTACAGGAAGTTATGTCTATTTTATTTAGGGAGAAAGAACAGACTTGTTCAATAAATATTATTTTGTGCAGGACTGATTCCAGGAATTGGGCCTTCCATAAAAAGGTCTTTTCACTTCTTTCATTCGGCATATCCCATCATCCCTCAGAAAATGTAGTTCTACCCTTGTCAAGCATCCTCAAATGCTCATGTCACCTCTGCACCTCCTCTCCCCCCACCGTCCACGCCACTCTGTGGACTTGCTAACAGCACTGACGGACCACAGTAAAAGTTTCAGCCACCCTCTTTCCAACAGCTGTCTTCATCCCCATTTTTGCCACTAGTTCAGTCATTTCCACGTGAAACTCATAGTAATTGCTGAAAATGCAAATTGATTAATTCCAACTGAATTTGGAATAAAAATCTAGCCGTGATGACAGTGATCTTCCACTGCCCATGCTCTGGGCATGAAGCCCCAACCAAAATGGCATTGCTTGTTTCCCAATTACACCAACACCATCTTCATTTCATTTCCTGGAATGTTCCAAGTTTTCCATGAGCCTGATCTCTTGTTAAGTGTCCCCCTTTTCCTCAGAGCAGACCCATCTTATCTAACTCCCTCTTTGAATGATACTCTTCATGTATCCTCTTTTTCCTTATACTGTTCAAAAGATTTCAATTTTCACTTTGTATATCATGTCGTTATTTTATCAACTAAACATAAAATCCATGAGTAGAAATTGCACGTTTTGTTCACTCTGCTCCCAATATGTAGCATAACACTGGAAATATGCTCAGTCATTTTTATCTCTTTGAATAAATTCATGAATCACCTTAAATTTATAAAAGTATAATTTCCTACAAACATCATCAACTAGTTTTAATCCAACATCCTTCCATTTTTGATCAATAATTTACCATGGGTATAAACTAAACAATATATGGCTGTGGATAAAATGGATTTAAAAATTAACAATAGTCTGATTGCTATAGTTCAAATGCATACCCTTCAGAATTCAATTAATGAGCCTGAATGGCCACTCTAAAGCGTTTGAGAGGTGTGTAGGTCACCAGAATACTGCCCCCGTGGTAGGAGATAAAGGCCCTTGTAAGGGAAGCATCATGGTTAGCCCAGTCTTCTTTTCATTTGAACACAGAATACAGCACTCTGCTACTTGGCTTCAGAGGATGTAGTAACAAGACACCCTCTTGGAAACAGAGGGTAGCCCTACTAGGTGTTGATCGTGCCAGAGACTTTTATTTATTTACTTACAGGAATTTTTTAATAATTAAAATTTTTCTTTCATTCTTACGTTCAGATCACACTTTCCCCTCCCTCCTCATTCTGTTTCCTCTCCCCTCTGCCTCCCCTTGTACACCATCATCCACTCACTTCTCCATCTCCATTCAGAAAGGGGCAGGCCTCCCATGGGCATCAAGGAAGCATCCTGTCAGAGATGTGACCATGAACTTGCAGCTTCCCCAGCTGTAAGAAGAACATTTATGACCTTGATAAACTTCCCAATTGCAGGTATTTTGTAATAGTACCACACAGGGTCTAAGGCACTGGCCATGCAAGAAAACAATATGTGAGAAAATGATAAATGTGAAGACACATATGTAGATGAAATTCTAAATGGTTTTAGTAAATAAGAAACACAGAGCCAAATACAAAGTTAAAGCCTACGAGATCAGAGCAAGAGCCACAACTCCCTTTAGCTTACCACTCGCTGCCGTCCTTCCCCTGAGAGAGACCTTCTCCTGTGTGACCTGTCTTTTTTATTGCCTTTCTGTTCTACCTTCTCATTGGCTCTAAACCCAACCACATGATTTCCTCATCACTGCCTGTCTATATAGATCTCCAGGTCTCTATGGTTGGTACTGGGATTAAAGGTTCGGGTCACCACTTGGCTGTGTCCTTGACCACACAGAGACTCTGCCTGCCATGTGATCAGATTAAGGGCATATGCTACCACCGGCAGACTTCTGCTAAATGGCTTGCTTTTAGCTCTGATCTCCAGGCAACTTTATTTATTAACATACAAATAAAATCACATTTCAGCACAAATAAAATATCACCATACACACAAGCAAGTAATCGGACTTTCCTTGAGAGTATGGGTGTCACTTGACAATTGGATTTTAGTAATTTCAGTGGACTAATATGTGACAGCCATATGATCCCTCCACTTTTTATTCACTTTTTGGTGATTTGTGTGAATTTTTCAGGCATACAATATCTTTTGAAACACTCTTGCCTTCTTTTCAGTTTTCATAATTTTCCATGATTGTATCTATACTGTCTGATTCACGGCTTTCTTAGCCAGCTAACACAAGTCTCTAAATAAGGTAGAACCAATTACCTTAGACTGTACTACAGAATCAGTTGCTATAAAAAAAAATTTCACATAGAAACAATTTGTCACCAGTGTTTGCTGGTTGTTAGAGTCTAAACAAGTAGGAACATACAATTGCTGTCTAGAATTTATGACTTATCTATATATTTAATTTTTTCAAATACCCTATCTTAATTTCACTGGCATTTTGTGTTTGTTTCTTTATGAGCATAAAAAGTTAGTCTCCTGCTAGATGAGAAGGCTACTAAGGAAGAAAGCCAATTTGTAAGTTGTCAAGATGCAAAGTTTCTGCCTAAGAATAGAAGGAGAGAAAAGTAAATGGGGAAAATATACATTTAATGGCATGTAATATCTTCATATAAGCATTTATGAGAAGCAATAGCAGAAATGATGTAAGGAAGACTGTCGCTTTTGTTGTTCTATCGGTGCTGGGGACTGAAGCCTTATATAAGGTAGGCCAGCACTCGGCCACTTACAGCATCTTCTGCTTCAGCACGGTCAGTATGTAGGAAGAATCCCACACAGAAACAAATACATTTGCTCTTTGTGCCTCAAGGTCATCTCTTGTTGCAGGCGTGGCAGAAAGGCTCTGTCAAGACCAGTGACTCTGTCCTGCCCAACTAAATGGACAATCTCCGCCATCTTCTCAGCTCTCCATCTGTAATTGGCAGTGCTTTTCGGTTCCCGGACATATTAGCTTGACGTGATTAACCCTGTTTGCCTGTGTGGTGGAAGTACCACTCTAGCCCCTTTACTGGGCATGCTAGACCTTGTCACTTCAGATCTGGCCTCATCCTTCCACTCACCTGCCGTTTATCCTTTGGTGAACTCAGCCTTCCTGTTAATCTTTAGACTGTAAGAACCACTTCAGGGGCAGTTACCATGGGAGTTTCATTCTGGCATCCTTGCCAAGGCCTCGCATGACATATGCACGATAAACACAGAAACCTTTTTGTTTGATTTTTATGAAGCTAGATTCACAATAGGGAGGGCATTGATAGACTTTTGTCAAAGAGCTTCACTCTCTTTGTAAAGTGGTTCTTTTAAGACAATGCATGGTCCAGAGATGTTTGCATAGCTTCTAGTTATCATATACATACAAGTCACATTCTATGGAATGAGCAAGATATATTTGTGTGTGTGTGTGTGTGTGTGTGTGTAACAGAAATTAACAAAAAAGAGGCTATAAATGAGAGAGAGAGAGAGAGAGTAAGGAAGGGTTAGATGGAATAAAGGGAGAAATGTAATTATATGTTAATTACAAAATAAAAACCAATTATTAAAAAGTAAACCTGTTGTTGTTACTATCCACACTAACAGCAGACACTTAACTCCCCCATTTACTCTGTTCTGGCTCCTGTCCCACTGTGCTCTAATTCACTGACCTCCTCTGATCTTATTTTTTCACGTTCCAAACACAATCCACTTGACCAGGCATTCATCATTCTCATCCCAATCTAATTTGAATTGCCGTGCCTGAGCCGGAACATTCTGGCACTATTACTATGTTTTTTTTCACCTTTATTCCTCTCTAGGGCTTTCCAAACTGGGAGTTAATTTAGTCTGACTCAGACCCTGAGTCAACAAGACGATATGTGCTGGCTCTCACAAGCTCAAGACTTGCCTAACCCTACTTAGTAAACGGTGTTCTCAGTGTTCCCTAACTCTGGCTCACACTGGCTTCGGTGACACACCTGGGAACTGCTTCTGCTGCCAGTTTCTCACATAATGCTTATGTGCAGAAGGTGCCCAGTCTTTTAGAGACAGAGCAAACACATAGGGTGACAATGTCAAGGGTGTTCCGAAAGGCTCTCTCTTCCGTTACCGAGCTCCATTTGCTTGTTGTCTAGTTAACCTCCCAGTTGCTGGGAGCACAGGAGTGTATCATGTCACCACAGCAGCTGGGCTTCTTTTAAGCTTGGTTTCCCAGGAACCAAACTAAAGCACTTTACCGACTGAGCTATCTATATCCACAGACTCATCCATCAATGGTTCCTCATAGTTTTTGGTAATATTTCCCTTGATTATGTGATACTGGTACAAACTCTTTGTTAAAAATACACACATCTGCAAACACATAAGCTTTGCAGAGCCTCAGTTTCACATTTGGACTTCCTGCAGCTGGTCAGGAACATGCTCAGCTCCACTCTGCAATCACATTCTTGGTATCAGGAGAGTACAAGGTTGAGTATGTTCACCGAACAATGTTTGAATTATAATTAGTCTATTACCACCAGCAAAGAATCGGTGTCCACAGATGGAAAATGGGTTTAATAATGATATATAAAACATGAAATGGGAGCCGGAGCGGTGGCTCAGAGGTTAGGCGCAGCGCTCGTTGTCCCCGAGGTGGCAGGTTCGAGTCCCCGTGCGTGCAGGTTAGGGCTGTGTGTGATGTCAGCGTTGAATGAGTGAATCAATCTAATGATGAATGAATGAGTGAATCTAAAAAACACTGATCAACCAATATCAATCAATCAGAAAAAAAAAAACATGAAATGGAAAAGGGATAGCCCACCGATAAGGACAATTGACAAGGAGCTGCCATACATAGTACACACTAGAAATGGTAAAGAACAGACATAACTGATTTTTAAGATGCTAGATATAACAGACTTTGTGTTTTGTTTGTAATTCAGGATCTAGTGCAGGTACTAGCAAAAGAAAAATAACTGAAAAGGAAGGTTGTCTATATCACAAAAGAAAGCTCCCACAGAGCCTGCTGAATCACTAGAGCCTCTCAGAAGAGACACACTAGGAAAGTTACAAGATTATTTTACTCTCATTAAAGCTTCCTTTAATATTTAGTGTTCATTATATATTGTTCTAGAAATAATTATTGGACCTTTAAAGCAAATAACCACCAATCAGTACTTATCTACTAAAATTCTCATTGATAACCAAGACTATAGATCATAATATTACATATTCAACTTTCAAATATTGGTGGGAGCAAAACCAACAAATTATCAGGCAGCTTTTAAAATATCCTAGTGGTTCATAAGTTCCACCATGTCTTCTCTATCGAACATTTAATTTTTCACTAGGATGATAAAAATCATTGTTTTAAGCTATCACATTCATTACTTTTAGAAACACGAAGTTAATCTGAAATGTGAAAACTTTCAGAACGTCCTCTGTGCTTCCCAATTTTAACCACAATATGTGCAGCTCTTCCACGTAGGAATGATAGTTAAACCAATCTTACAGGTTGTCATGACAACATTAGTGTTCTATGAGGAAGGACTCAAGTTGTTCCCATTGGCAGATACCCTGGCAATGTGACCATCTGATGTCATGAACAAGGCGTCACCTTACTGGTTCAACTGGTGTTAAGACGATTGGACCCATACTGGACATGTCGACAGCTCAGTAAAACGCTTTGCTGTTTTGAAAATTCGCACAGAAGGAATCACAGTCTTGAGAAGTGTGACAAGCACGTATTAAAGCAGGGCAGACATGTGAAAATGATGTGGGGCAGTGGAGGAGAACAAGAGAGGCGGAAGGAATAAATCCGGTCACATAAATAAGGCAAATGATGTTGGCATTAAAATGCCAATGAATTTCACTTTACCATTCCTGGGTGGGGAAGTTTGAACACAGGAAGAGGAGGAAATTTACCATGGAAACTTCAGGGCACTTGGAACAAACAGGAGTGCTCCATTGTCTCAGAACCATGCTGTTGTTTTTGTCGTATCAGGAATATCTCATAAAGTGTCAGACCGGAGTCACACTAGGAGTATTTATGGGCAACTCACAAAGGAGATTTCAGAGAAACAGTTTCTGGCTAAGTAGGTTCCATGGGACAGGAAACAGCTCTTGGTACGATATCACCTTCATACTCTGACGACAACAAATAAATCTTCCCTCAACTAGAGTAGTTGTGAATGCGGGTGTTAACAGTCGATGTTACCGGTTACTGCTTCCTATCTCTTTAGATGTCGAGGTGGGGAAATGAAACAAGTCATTCTGTTTTCATTCTTACTTGTATTCTTCAAGAAATTGGAGGCTCCTGATAAAGTAGGCTGTAGGTGAGTACACGTGTGGGAGGGGCTGTGGGTGTAGGCACGTGAAACTGTTGTCTTAATGGTTCCTGACGTATGCTAGTCCTGGCCCTGAGGTACACAGGCTTTAGGGGGTTCAGTGAGACCCCTATCATCAAATGCCAAATTGATGTCTATGAGTCTGTATGTTTTCTGAGAAGATGACCCCCCACATTTTAATTCTATGAATGATGTCCTTGAAACTGCTGAGAACCATTCAGTAATAAAATGTGATGCTTCTGTGGATAAAGCCATGAAAGAAAGGAAAAGAGATACATAGAGAATTTTTTCAGTAGTTGCAGAAGACTGTTAATTCTGCCGAAGACAAAGTTACTACGAAGTTACTAATAGCATGTTTAGCTCTCCTGAGAACATCCACAATGAGACTAACGTAGAAACTGGGCCTTAGCACTCGTTTAAGATACGTCACCAGAGCACATTATGGAAGCATCATCCATGGCTGTCTGCAAACAAAACAGAGACTCCCATTTTCTGGAGTTTATATTCTAGTAGCAAGAAGATGACAGATGCATGATACAGGGAGATTTAACATTTTCAGAATGTTCAGAGTGCCTCTTCCAGAGGAGATGCTTGATCAGTACGGAAGGGAAGGAATAAAGTATCGAAGGGAGGAAATACAGCCTTCAGCCGACAGGGCACTATCCCTGTTTTGCACATTGTATAATACTCCATGTGTTCTTCTTGTTCAACAAAAAGTTGAAATAAATTAAGTCTATCAGGATTTACTTGAGCAGAGAACAAAGAGTTCATGACCTGGGCCGCTCTTGGAACAGAAGAAATTCTGAGAGCTCCCCTCCCTTAGAAAGCAAGCAAATTTTATTTCACTCCTGGGTCTCTGTTTCTACTTCCATAAATTATAGGGATCAAAGCTACTTAGTGGTATTCCATTGATTAAATGAGGTAAAGATATTTAGTACACACACACAACACATGCTCTATACAATCTCTAGTTCAGTATCAAGGAGAGAATTATAACTTTTTATATTTAATGACATTCCTGTTTAAATAATTTCTTTGTGTTCTTTTGTGGCATATCCTTTGATCTCAGAGAACACCTGCTTCTCTTGTAATCTTATATGAGGTGATGGTCAGGTGCAGCCATGAGAAAAAATTGGTGGGCTCTTTCAAGGAATGTAGTTTACTAGGAGGCAGGAGGCATGCCACAACAGACCACATGATAAAGTCACATTATGGCCAAGAGGAAAGGTCAGGACAAATCTTCACTGGATTTATTACAAAAGCAAGGCAGGTCATGGAAAGAGTTTAGGATGGGGGAGTTTCTACAATTAGTGTGATTTTGGCAGTGGAGTGGTTCCTCATTGCATGGGTTAGATTGAGGATTGGAAATGGTGCTTCTAGGATGTAAGGGTCTAATAATAGCTGCGTATAGCACATAGTTGATTGCTTTGTATGTCATGAACATGCCTTCATTTGGGCTCTTTGTAATCTTAAGAATTTGCTAGTCTGCAGAAGCTGTCTCCACTATAAAGAAAAACAAACAAAAAAACCTTTGAACTTGCCAAATATCAGAAAATACATTGGAGATATTTCTTAAGTCACAATACATAGTGACTACGAACTTAAACTCTAAGCTTTTGCTCTTGTTAATTACTGAATAGAAGGCCACTATTACATATATAGTTTAACTCCATCTGTGCTTAGGTTCTTCAGTGTGTAATTGAGATAATAGTATTTGTGTGAAGTGGATGTTAAAATATCTACAATGTCTACAAAAATGCCCCCCTTCAATATACATATACTTATATTAATATGATAATTAAGCATCATCTATATTGACACTATTACATCTATTTTTGGTGATTACATATATTTTGGTTTCAAATGTCTATCATTTTTGCATTAAATAGAAAGCTCTACTTTAACCTGTTTGTCTGATTCACAATTTTTTTTTAGAAATGGCAAATGTAAACAATTTTTTTATCTGGCAGTATTTTGGGCACACAGACCAATTACTTTAAAGAAGTTGAGAGGCTGACTTATTTGTATGGATACCTGAAGATAAATATTACACCAACTGAATAAATAAGTGAAAACTCTGCTCCAATTTAAATGGTAGTTTTAGGACACTGGGCAGGTCTATTGACAGATATGGCAAACGACAGAGGTTGTTTCTGGACTAAGAGTAAAGAAAGCTCTTCTTGGGCAGGTCTCAACCATCTCTTACGGAAAATCCTGGGACTGTTTGTAAGGGTTTTGTGAGATGTCCATTACTATAGAAAATATCACTCCTTTGTTGTCTATAATAAACTTTTTAAAATTTTTTCCTCTTGCAGCCTTTTTTGTCTCCAAATTTTTACCCAACCCCACATATATAGGAATATAAAATAGGTATACAAATCAAATATTTAATGAATAATGAAGAAATTTGTTTTAAAACAATCCTTTGGCATGTATATAATACCACTTATTAAATATGGAAGCAAATTTGCATACTAATGAAATAGATATGTTTGTTTATTTTGCATAAGTAATTAAATCTTGGATAAATATTTGATACTGGAGATATAAAGCATGTTCCATGTTCTTCAGAGTTGATCAAAATTTTGATTTTCTATCAATGCTGAGGGTGCCTCTTTGTGTAAATGTGTGTGATAGTGGCAGGAACCGTCCTGTTTTCAAGCCACAATTCATTAAATGATTCATTATGAAACATGCCAGCAACTCAAACAGAAAATTTTAAAATCAGACATTCCTATGCAATATAATTCAAAGATAAATTAACGTGATGCTTATTTGATGAGGGATGGTGGTAGATAAAGAGTAAAAATCTTTGTTTTGCATAATTTAACTTTTACAGTAAATACAGTGCAATTCGTAAGAGACCGCAATTCCAAAGCTGAACTGAGCTGTTTCCGGCGGTATTCATTAGCGTTGCGAGGCCAGAGAGCATGCTCAATGCAAAGCACACTGAGGTCCTGTGACGCAACACTGGTAAGCCCTGCAGAAGCACCACAGCTTAATCACACATTTTAGTACATTAATTTTTGGTTACATATTCAGAAATTTGTTACCAGACTTTTCAGGACCCCATATGGGGTTGTGATTTACACTTAAGAAGCTGGGTTCTAGGGTATGAGCTTAATTGGAGATTTTACAGTTCGTGTTCAGCTGTAGCCTTAGCATCCATGGCAGTCCAGAGACGCTCACGCAGTAATTGTTTATTCAACAAATAAGTGGATAAACTCTAAGGCACATGTTAGGTGTTGAGGGAAGAGCAATCAGAAATTAAGTATAAACAAAAATGTTCACACTGATGTCACCATTCTGAGACACACTGGATAAAACACTTTTTAAAACATAAAGACCCATAAGACATAAGAAATATTGCCTCATAAAATTTGCCTCATATCTCTGTGAGAGTCTAAGACAATGCTGATCTCTCTTAACCTGGTTAGATAAGTTCACCCAAAGACTGAGAAATTGAGAGATGAACCCTATTCACACTAAGATTTTCCCTCTTTACTTAATCACATGACTATGTCCAGACAACACCATCATGGCCAGTTCTGAGCCTACCTAGATGAACTGCAAATCAACCTGATTCCTTCACTTACCTCTACTAGGGAGGCTGGAATTTGTGTGGGGAAAGTATGCATCCCCACTGTTAGTTATTTGGAGGCGCTCTTACCCTGTGAGGAAATGTCACGAAACACGACAGAATCCACTAACAAGAGTTTTATTAAGATAAGAGAGAGAGAGAGACAAGTGCTCAGGCCTGTTGAAGAGACACGTGCATAAAGAAGGAAGCCGGGAATATGGCGCCTGCTTATAAAGGCTGGGTCGCACATGCGTACACAGGTTTATGTGGCTACTCCACACATGTGCGTAGATCACATGGTTGTGTTGCATGCTTTATGCAGCCATGCAAAGCCACGGGGTCCTGGTCACGCAAGACGTTTTGACCCAGAAATGGCTATTTTGACCTGAAACTGGCTATTTTGACCCGGAACTGGCTAGGTGGAAGTGTCTAGGTCCGCCGGGCTTGTGCAATCATGCCCTACCTTGGGGGCGTGTTGTGAATCTATCATTCACCCCCTGCAATTTTTATTCAGTGACATCTGGAAATAGAACTTAGTTCATCAGAGCTTGATTATAGTAGCATGGAATGCTTGTTTGGGTAAATTATTTCCATCTCTTGTATTGTACCGAGTGTTCCAGGAATGTGGCTTTCTCAAAAATGGGTTTCAACCCTTACAATGCCTCATTGAGAAATGGTTATTAGTATGATTTTGTAAATGGAAAAATGTAGTAGAATATTATTTTAAGGTGTGTTACTTTTGTTTATATTGCATTTGTTTAACTCTGAAGCTGTGTTTACTGTGCCTGTGTAAAACACCTGATGGTTTAATAAAGAACTGGCCAATAGCAAGGTAGGAGAAAGGATAGGTGGGGCTGGCAGGCAGAGAGAATATATAGAAGGAGAAATCTGGGAGGAGGGCGCTAAGATTTAGGAGCCAGAGAAGGAGGAGGACTCCAGGGGTCAGCCACCCACCTACACAGCAAGCCGTGGAGTAAGAGCAAGATTTACAGAAGTTGGAGAATGAGAAAAGCCCAGAGGCAAAAGATAGATGTGGTAATTTAAGATAAGGAAAAACTGACTAGAAACTAAGCCAAGCTAAGGCTGTGCATTCATAAGTAAGAATAACCCCCGTGTGTGATTTATTTGGGAGCTGGGTGGCCCGCCCCTCCAAAAAGAGCGAAAACCTGCAACAATAGAAAAACAGCAAGGGATGGGAAGGAAAGGCAAGTTACCACTGTGATACAAGAAGTTACACACAAAGAATCCAAACACAACCCCCAAGAGAGTTTTTGTAATTCATTGATACACTGTACATGCAAGGTTTGTGATTTCAAATCTTCACCCTGGTCCCATTCTACACTTTTCCTACCTCTGCTGCTTATTGTCCAACAGGGCATATTTCTAGACAGCAAAATCCCAGCCCAATTCTAAGCTGTTGCCCATAGAAACCTGGCTAATCCATGAGCCTGGGCTTAGCTCAGATGTCAGTTCACCCCAGAAACACCCTAGAGAGACTTTGGAATTATTCATAATTACCACAAATTGAAAGTGATGAGAAAATTGGTGTTATTTTCCTATCAATCTCCAGAAAGATTATTATGCTATCTACTCACTACCAAAAATTTTTTTTAAAAAAAATCTTACTGTGAAAATTTATTCGACAGGCTTCAGCATTAACTCCCAATCTTTGTTTTTCAACACTCCAGCATGCCTCCAATTATCACAAAGCTGTAGTAAAGTCCTGAATTTCCAAATAAAATTAAACATGGTTAAACTTCATTTTACCTTTTCATTGTGGAAAGTTTTCAGTAAGTACCCCATGGTCATAGATGACTAATAAACCTCTTGTTCCCGTCAATCCATCTTCATCAGTTTTATTAACAAGTGTCAAATCTTACTGCATTTGCATCTCCCACCCCTCCCCCAACCCCACCATTGTAGGATTTTTGTTGTAAATTCCTGATATTATATTACATCATCCTGAGTGAACTGAGTTTGAAATCAGAAGCAAGATGAAGCCGAGGAAAGGAACACAGGAACAATGTTAGACAAAATCCAGAGCAGGGCAGTGGAAACTGCTGACTACTTTGTATCTGAGATGATAAGGGACAAGGCTTTCCCTTTTGTTCACTGTATATGGAAGTTGATGTTTAATGTGTTTTCCATAATGATTGGCATGCTAATGGCCTCCCCAAAAATGTGTGACAAATAACTCTGGTGAGGACATCAGATACTGAGGAAGACAAGAGAGGAGTGTATCTTAGCAATCCCTAAATTATGAACCATCATTAAAAACCAATGATGACTGTTATATCAAGTATTACTTTTGAGACAACATCTCACCTTATAGTCCTTGCTGGCCTGGAGCTTTATATGTAGACCAGGCTAACTTTAAACTCAGAAATGAGTCTACCCTTGCCTCAGGAATGCAGGGATTAAAGGCATTCACCAATTCACAGGCTTGGGCTATGTACTATTTTTCTTATTATAGTTGGTTACATCACAGTGATTTCTTATATTGTGCTGTGGGAAGCATTTGTTGCAGCAGTGATTATTTTTTTTCTCTTCTGTACTTCGAATTGCCAAGATCACCTCAACAGCATGCAAGTGGAGAAATTGCTCTGTTGTCAGTGAGGGAGACACTTCAAGCCAAATGTTTCTGTGCTTCTCTTCATCAATTGCCAAGAGTAGAACTGGATCTGAGCCTTAGCTGTACTTCAAATAACACAATTGAGATAAAGATTTCCTTTAAACATAGCTCTCAATATCAGATTCACTTTCTATATTGTAATTTATTTCGTGGGTTTGATGTGTTTGTACGTGTTCATCGGTGTACATGTGCTGTACACGTGCAAGTCAAAGGTTGTCAGGTATGTTTCTCAATTGCTTCTCTCTCTTCTTTCTCCTCCTCCTCTTCCTCCTTTTACATAGCATTTTCTTTTTTTTCATTAAGAAATTTTTTATTCATTTTACATACCAACCACAGATCTCCCTCTCTTCTCTCCTCTTGCTCCCCTCCCCTAGCCTCCCCCACCCTTCCCGCAACCCATCCCCCATTCCCTCCATTGAACCCGCAGCTCACAAATCCAGCAAGACTGGCTGGCCTGCAAACCACAGGTAACCTCTCTTTGCCTTCCCCGCACTGGAGTTGCAATTGTATGCTGCGGTACCTGGCCTTTTACATAAGTGCTGGGCGTCAGATCTCAGGTTCTCCAGCACGCACGCGCACGCTGTGACAGTTTGGATGAGAAATGCCCCCCATTGTCTTGAGCATTTGAGTACTTGGTCCCCGATTGGTGGCACTACTCAAGGAGGTTTAGGTAGTGCGGCCTTGCAGGGGGAAGCAAGTCCCTTGGAGGCAAACCTTGAGAGCTCAAGGCCTTGCCCTACTGTGAGTTTGATCTCTCTGCTTTGTGATTCAAAGTGAATCACATGTTCAGGGGAAGGGAACCCTGATCTTCCCGGCCCTGCTGCCGTGCTTGCCCCTTGCAACCACTCCCCTATTCTGACATCCTGGACTTTCATCGCTCTGAAATAAGCCAAAATGATTTCTTCTTTCTATGAATTGCCTTGGTCGTGATGTTTTATCACAGCAACAGAAAAGGAGTTAATATGCATGACCATTTCCAAGGCCCTGTTCTTGGTTCTAATAATGCATCCCATCAGAACTCTTGCATTCGTGGGTCCTATTAGTAATGCTCAAAAAACACAAAAATCTACTAAATATCGGAAGTTTGGTTTACCCAAACTAAAATAATATTCATTATTGTCATCATCATTTTAATAACCTTATTTAAACTCTAATCTAATATGTCAAATGCTAAACCTGGAAAAATATGGTCCCTAACATCTAAGGTCCATTTCAATATTGTGATCTAATGGAAATTAACAGTCCTTTAAAATTCAATAATGAAAAAAGTGCAATAATGAAATGAGACCACACGCCAGCTAACTCATACAGGAAACATATTTTATATTCAGGTTTCCTAAGAATTTTTTAAAAGGCAAAAGACATGTGTGATCTGAAGAGACACCATCGTATCTTTTAAGAGAACTTTTGCAATCTCTCAAACTTAAATCATACTTATAGCAAATGGCTTTGGTTGAGAGGAGATGTAATTTATATTTTGCTATTTTGGGCTTTGTGATTAAGGAAATTAGCTGAGTGCAAGTATTAATGTACTCTGAAATGAAATTTTATGTTTAGCTTTCATCATTTCATTTAAAATACAAGTTATATGAGTCAAATATGTGGCTACATTTCATGTGAGGGCACTCAATGTGAGGACATGCAGCACTCCAGGGTCCCCAGCCTCTGTTCTCGTCATAACCCAGCTGCTGCCCTTATTCCTGCAGTTCCAGCATGCTTCCTTGTGAGACTGATGTGTCTGAGGCAGGAGTAATACTTTTGAGAGCAACTGCATCAGATTAACGCCTTCCTAGAACACAGTTTAAAACAGTTAAATGGCAGAAGCGTTTCCTTTGAATCAGATATTGACTGCGGAAAGATATAAAGAAGGGATGAGGTTGTTTCTCTTTCTCACACTCTCCTCTGTCAACTCACTCCCTCAGTCTCTAAGCTTCCACATTCTGTCCGCTTAACCCACACCTTCTAAAATATCAATAAACCCTCGCTGGTAACATCTCTTTTAATTTTGCTTACTTAATGAAAAACATCAGAGAAGACCCTCCTGCTATTAATGACCAGCAAGTTCTCCTGGGCCCTCATGCATCTGCACTCGTCCTGACTTGATTGATGCTCTCTCTCTTCCAGACCTATCTGACCCACTTAGAGCCTCACCACTAGGACCTGGGAAACTGGCTCTGTTATTGTGTTGACTTTGTCTGGTTTTCTTACCTTCACTGGATCTCCTTTACCATCTGATAGGATGTTATCAAGCTTAAAAGTCAGAGCAATTCCTTGGATATGAATTATACATCAAGACAGGTCACCCAGGGAAGTAAGGGAGAGGTGTTTACCCATTGGATCCCTGCTTACTGGCTGGAGGGCAGCCTAGGTGTCATATAGTCCCCGCTTTCCTCAAGTGAGTGCTCGAGTCCACAATGGAGAAGCATGTGTCGTTGATACTTCTTAAATAATTTGAAGAGACTGTTGGGTTCCCTGTATTAATGTACTCTAGCATAAGATTTTGGTTGACCGTTTCTCATTTTCATTTCAAAACATTTCTAAAAATGGAATATGAACAATCACTCATGGAAAGGTAAAGTTAACACAGACACAGTGGTCTAGTATAAGACACTCAGCATGAGAAAGCCCTGACTGGACAAGAATTTGAAGGCTCTCCTTTGGGTTTCTTATAAGCTATGGTCAAGTCACACCCAATCGCTTTAAATCTAGCTTAACTAATGAAAGACATCTGGTCTTTTAGCAGTGCCTGGTAAGAGGCTAAGATATCACATTTTGAATTGGGGTATAAAAGGTGTTCACTATGTGCCTCTCATATCTAGTCATATTTTATGGCTTTTTAAAAATTAAAAAAATTGAGATTGTAATATAATGACATTTCTCCCTTCCTTCTCCTCCCTTCAATCCCTGCCATATACCCTTGCTTGCTCTGTTTCAAATTTGTGGCCTCTAATTTTATTAATTGTTACTGCATGCATATACATATAAACATCTATGTTTGTAAGTATAACTTGCTCAGTCACTATAATGTTACTTCTATGTGTGATTTCAGGGATGACCATTTGGAATCGGATAACCAGTTGGTCTGCTCTTCCTAGAGGGTGATGACTTCTCCTACTCTCAGCTTTACTTAGTTGCAATTAGTTCTTCGTGTGGAGTTGAGGCCTCATGGACTCTTCTCCATCCACTTTGTCATGTTCATTGATGCCCCCTTGGTTGGCCAGTCATGTGATGAAACTTTACAGGTGCAGTCTCTGACACTTCCAGGAGATACAATCTCACAGCGAACTCCCGGATCTTCTGGCTCTTACAGTCTAGAGGTGTCAGAATCGAGCTGGTATATTAATGTATTAATGCAATGTATTAATACAATGTTACAGAAACAGAACCTATTTTACACACAAGCTTTAACAAGCTGTGTAACCCCCTACTATTCTCAAGAATCTGTAGCTAGCATTCTATTGGGTGTCAATTGGCCATGAGTTAATTATTCTTCTTTATTGTACAAATCAAAGTAAGAGAAGGATGATATCACACCTCTTTGCACCTTGAAAATAAAATTCATTGAAGACCGTTACATTGTTGTATATCTCCTTTGAGGGAATTTGCTAGATTGTTTTCATTCCTTTGGGTTCTCATTTAGAAAACCTTCCCCAGGAGTATCCCAGGAAGATCATAGACAAGACCTTCTCTCTGCTGCATGCAATTGTTAATAATGCTCACATACAGAATCACAATACACTGATATGTTAGTCCGTGCAGTTATTTCACAGAGCTGCATAACACATCCCTTAGGTAAATGGTAATGCTGCATGCACGTCACTAATATCCAGAGAATACAAAGTAAGACAACAGAATGCCTTTTCACATTAAAAA
The DNA here is from genome assembly GCA_902168325.1 of Peromyscus nudipes. Lineage (NCBI taxonomy): Eukaryota > Metazoa > Chordata > Mammalia > Rodentia > Cricetidae > Peromyscus > Peromyscus nudipes. The sequence goes on along the minus strand of CABHPH010160541.1, from coordinate 19,786 downwards.
GAAGGGTAAATCTAATCAGTCTTCTTATTTAGTATGGTCTTGCTGAAAATGGGAAAAAGTGACCCTTGGCTCTTACTGCTAATATAAAACATTTTGGAGAACAATATTATTATAGCTACTGTAGGAAGATGTATTTTATCATATCTTGTATATAAGAATGTTTATATATTTAAACCCAGAAGTTTCCATCACTCACTCATGGATACAAAAAAAAATGTTTACTAAATCATTGTTTAGAAGAGTAAAATTGTACAAATATCATAACTGTCTATGAGGGATAGTAATTATAGAATGATTCATTCTTAAGGTAGAATATTTTACAATAGCAATTAAAGTAAATGGGTTAGTAAGAACTACATCTGTTACTAACCTGTTCTTCATATGTTTCAGAAGTATCACTTTCAGTTATAAAAGTAAGTACTTTATACTATTAGTTTTGTTGTTTAAAAAAAACACATAAAGCAACAGAACATATTGTTAACGCAAGCATCTGTGTTAAATGAAGAAAACATACATGGGTTAATCCATAACAACTCCAGGATAGAACAGACTACTTCCAACTTATAAAAAGTTTATGAAATACGTAATGCTCACAAGAAATAATTAGTAAAATGAAATATTCTGATAGCTCCTTGGTATATTTAATTCCATGTACTGATGATCGACTTGGGGAGTAGGATGTTAAGGTTGGGATTAGGAAGTCTCCTTTAGCAAGAGCTCAGTAACTTGCTGGCCCAAGGTGTTCTATGGGTTCCTTTATAGTGAGTTCACTTTTCCTTAACCAGCTTGTTCATATTTACTTTATTCCCTCCCTTGTCACTACATCCTGATGTTTATAGTTGATAAATTATCACATGTTATGTAATTGTTCCACTCTAAACATGCACATGACATTTCACAGTTGTTCAGCAAGCTTGACGGCATGCTAGTGTTGAGTTTGTCTTTGATGATTATATTAAGGAAGGAAGTTTCTGAAATATTAGCATGATAAGGAGACACCCTTTTATTTATGTGTCATGCAAAGCAAATAATGACCTAAGACTTGTTCATCAACAAAACTGAACAAATATTAATCATGGGACTTATTTTCTCAATGAACTGATTTATTTTTTTTTCCGGAGCTGAGGACCGAACCCACGGCCTTGCGCTTGCTAGGCAAGCGCTCTACCACTGAGCTAAATCCCCAGCCCTGAGATGATATTTTGGATCATTGAAAAAAAATGTATTTTGAGATATATATGAAAATTTCAACCAGGATTATAAACTCTAAGTAAATAGTTCATCCTTCCTGCAGCAAAGAGTACAAGGTCTGGGAGGCATCAAACTGCTTGGCGTCTGAGAGCTCTTACCCTTCGAGTTGCCACTTTCTCATGGTACAACTAGAGAGGATCAGAATCTAGTGCTAACAAAGATCAAAGGGCATAGGGTAAATTACTGTACTGGGTTAGTACTTACATTGCTATGAGTGATTTTGAAGGATTAGCCGAATCTCATCCAATATATGTGGTTGGTCACACCAGATCCTGAGAACCCAAATACATAGTGAGGGGTTTCTAGGCTTCTGAGATATCACAGGCAATGTTTAGCTATAAGAGAATACTGAATGCATTTCTGATTTTGTAGTAGTGTTACATGTATATTTGAGTGTATTTAAGGCTCATTTACACATGAAAATGAAACAGTCATGACATTAAAAAAATCAACAGGGGCTTATGAACTGTACCCTTGTTCTAGTATTTTCAATTAAGTCTTCCTCATTGCAACTTAAGATCTAGGAAAATTCAGCTTCACTTGAAAAGTTATGTATTTCCAGGTTGCTGAAATCAGCACTGTCCAGGGGATCCCTGCAGTCAGATTTGGTAGACTCGACCTCCTGCTTTCCCCTGCTATCCAGTAGTCAGTGGCAGTTGGATAGACTGAGCAATTCTACACCTGTCTCCTCGTCTATATTACCAAATCAGTGGCTTCTACAAGGAAAATATGGGAATACGGAGATTGGAGACAACAATCATGGGTGCCCAGTGTCAGCACGCATCAGCTCTCAGTGTTCCATCTTTTATAAAATGTCATCCATCAGTCCCCTACTTTAAACACCAAAGGTGATTACAGGCATGCTAAAATATGACAGCATAAGCCCTAAAGGCAGCTGGACATGGCATGCTCTAGTTTAAATATTTTATTTTTTAATATGGATGCTTCGATAACTAATATGCTCTGTTACTGTGTGTGTGTGTGTGTGTGGCTTTCAATATTATAAAAACGATATAATGCTATATGCATATTTTTACAGTGTGACACATTATTTTTGAAGCATGAAAGATACTATTTTTGAAATATGTGCATAGAGGACTAGACACATTTATACCTAATCCATTCACTTTAATTACCACAGTGTGACATTCCACATTATGAATAAATCACTCTGTAATTGGCTATTCCAATCTATTTTGGACAGTTGCACATTTTGACCATTGACCTCTGACTGTGAGTGGCCTCCTTCATTTATCTAAGAATACTGTATAAAATAGTCATTTTTCTTTGTGTTCCATAATGCAATGGCTGAGAAATACTAGCCTATAATTATAAGTTAATAATTTATCCACAAACACACTTTCCTCAGCTGCGTCTAAAATTCTAATACATATTTCAATTGCTTCAAAATGTCAAATTTGAACGAGTTAAAAGTATCAAAGGGTAGATTTCAGACATATAGTGGTTGTAGAAACAGCACAATCTTGTGACTTACAAAAATTGTACTATAAATGCATATAATATTTTTTATCTCTGAGATTATATTTCTGTGTTTGTTTTCTTTTTCTTTTTTGTATTTTTTCTGGGAAGATGTAAAGGTAGGGGATACTTTAGTAAGTCTGGCACACCCAGTGTTTTCTTTTCATTGTCTTTCAATCTGGATTTTTTTTGTTTGTTTGTTTTTTCGAGACAAGGTTTCTCTGTGTAGCTTTTGAAACTTTCCTAGAACTCACTCTGTTGTAGCCCAGGCTGGCCTCGAACTCACAGAGATCCGCCTGCCTCTGCCTCCCGAGTGCTTGGGATTAAAGGCGTGCGCCACCACCGCCTGGCTCAATCTGTATTTTTTCGTTTTACTTCCACAGAGATTTAAGATGAACATGTTATTTCTATGGCCAGAAAAATTTAATTATTAATTATTAAAAATAAATTCCTACATGAGGCAGCCGCCACCTCAATCCCACTTCCGTGCCAGCAGCTTCATGAAGTACTACAATCAGATTTAACATCATGAACTACTTCTGAAGGCAATCAGAAATGAAAGGATGGGGTTGATCCTTAAGTGTAGAACTCCACCAACGTAAGAAACGCACACGAGTGTCTTCAGAGCCTCTGTTTAGCTCTAAACAGCTTTGTGTCATGCCGTATGAGTCATGGAGCTTTGCTCATTGGGGCGATGCCTAACAATAAGAACAGGCAAATATAAAGGAACTCTGGTGACAGATGGCAACGTCCTAAATGAACATGGGCAACTCTTCCCCAAAACCATTTCCAGACAACTGAAACAGCATATGTGTTTGTGTCTCATACACATCCGTCAAAATGATAGAACAGTTTAAACTACTTGGGGCAATTTTTTTTTTTTTTCCGAGAGGGTGTTTCACTGTGAACTCACTCTGCTGACCTGAAACTCAGAGATCCACCTGCCTCTGCTCCCCGAGTGCTGGGATGAAAGGCGTGTACCACCACTACCCAGTGAAAAGTAACATTGTAGCAGTCAAAATAGAATCAAAATATGTATACTTCGTTTAAAATAGTAGCATTATAATCCTGATTACAGACTTTTTTTTTAAACAATAGTTCCAAGAGTAGAGCAACCAGTTAAAATACACTTAGCAACAACTTTCTCAAAAATAATAAATTCTTTTTTTTCTCTTTTACTGTGTTCAGTTAAAAAAAAAACCTGTATATATTTTAAGTCATACTCCCCAAGAAGTGGCAGTTAGTTTGAATATATAGCATTGGCTACTTGCTGTCAGAGACATATTCATTAGAATTCAATACCTTCACAAAAATACTGAAAGGATTTGCCATTTCCTAAGTATTTGAAGTACTTTAATGTGTTGTCAACTTAAACTTTGCAATCAAGTTCCAGGAAGATAAAAGGAGAGTAAATTGCTCATGTGTAACATATGGTCATTAGAAAGTAAAAGGCGCCGTTAATTATTAATTACTGACTTAGTCGCTTTTCCTATTGCAGCAATAAAATACTGTGACAAAAGCAAGTTTAGGAAGGAAGGGTTTGGGGCTCACGGCTTGATTCTATCATCCATGATGGTAGGTAAGACACGGCAGCAGCAACTTGAGGCAACCCAGTCACATTATATCCATCATCAGGAAGCAGAAATCACTGGATGTCTGTGCCCAGCTAGCTTTATCTTTTTTATGTAGTCTAGGAACCAAGCCCAGAGAATCCTTTAATTAGGGTGGATCTTCCATTTCATTTAACTTAAAATAATCCCTTACAGACATAACTATAGGCTAACCTAACCTAAGTAATCCCTCCGAGGTTTATCTGAAGGCTTGTCTCCTAAGTGACTTCATGCGCTGTCAGGTTGACAACACTAACCGTCAATAATCATTCATAACATTTTGTTTCCTTGTATTCATTCATGTGGCACAGGAGCATAGGGTTTATACAGCTATTTCACCCCTTTTACAGACAGGAAAGGTGAGGTTCAGAGAGCTTCAGTGACTTACAAAAGGTCATTTCAGTGCTAGAACTGCCCATACATATTTACATTGAATTTGAGTAAAGGTCATTTGCTTGTGTAACTGGTATCTATAGTGCACAATTTAGGATCGCATGTGCTTTCTTACATAACCAGTCTTTCTACAGAGTATTTCCCGTACTTTGCTGTCTATGAATACAGAATAAATATTTGCTAACAAACTCAACCCTTGCCCTATCTTTCTCCTCAAAATGGGAAAAGATGATACAGTAATTGCTCAAATTAAGGGAAAGCATAGCGACTTTGCTCTCCCTCCAGATACCAATATTGTCTTTTCTAGTATTTAAATTATATTTGGTGTATTATGTTCAATTTCCTACTTTAGCCCCTCCCGCCCCCCCCCCATGGTGGGGCTGGGAAGATTGCTCAGTGGTTAAAGGGCTTGTCACACAAGCTTGAGAACAAGCTGAGTTCAGATTCCCAACAACCATGTAGAATCTGAATGTGGCGGCACAGGCTTAAACTCTATCATGAAGATCCCAGTTGCCTCCTGGCCAGCCAACCTAGCCAGACCAGTCAGGCAGGGCCAGTTCAGTGGGAAATTCGGTTTGAAAAAGTAAGGTGGAGAGTAACGAGGCAGGCAGCCAGTGTCAACTTCTGGCCTTCACACTTGTACATATGGGTGAGTTCATCCCTCAACACATGTGCATACACACACACACACACACACACACACACACACACACATTCACAAATAATTTTAAGGATTCATGTTAATATATTTCATTATCAACAAATTTTTATAGTAACTCATCTACCTTATTTTTGTAATTTTATATCCTCTTATACAAAGTTCTTTTCAGCCACTTAATTTAGGGATAATTCTATAATTTCCATCAAAATCATTGCAAGGAAAATCATTACTGACATCATTATCTTTGTGAACACAGGCATCATTCTCTTATCATTCTATTTTCAGAAACTCCATTTCTCAGATTGCTGTTGGAAACCGTGATTACATACCGCAAGGCCTTTCTGGCACCTTTAATTGGGACTGCTTTATAACAGAAAACATCGAAATATTTGTCTTAGGTTAGCTATAGTGTTGACACTCAACCACTTCTTGTTCTAAGACTACTCAAAGCTAATGGTTGAATTATAGTGACCTGCCAGCAACTCACTGTATAAGTGTTTATTAGAACAGTGAGCTCATGTTCTCTGCAAATGTAAGAGCTCAAATTGGTTTTCTCTCCAAACATTTCTTATCGTGCAGCATGCTGAAAAAAAAATCTTTAAAGCTGTTTTCAATAAGCTAGTTTATGGAAAAAGAGTATTTTCACCTTTATTAAATTTCTAAAATTTTCACTTTTTATGACCCTGAAGACTAAACATGACCTTTTTTCATATACAAAAGAGTGTGTACAGTGGCTTTCAAAGTGTTCTTCAATATAAAATTCTCAGGAAAAACTAGTGATTTCTAAGTTAAGAAATAAATTAAGTTTAGACTCGACTTCTTCCTTCAGGAAATGATATTAGTGTTTTCCAACAAATGTCCAAATGACTATTATAATATATATTAATACAATTCTTTTGTTTCAATTTGCTTAGGAAATTGAATTTCTTAGCTGATGTTCTTTCACCCCATTCTGTGTACATGCCCATCTGTTTCTTTCACTTTTCAGTATTAACTACTGTCAACTAATAGATCAGCTTTGCAGTCTAGTGATTGGACAAAATATTACACTAATTTTCCCACCTCTTTTGAAAAAAATTATTGAACCACATTTGGTACTTAAAATTTATATGCAAAGTGTACAGATGATTTGAATTATACCCACTAGTTTATGTAGCTATAACTTTTAATAGTTTCCACTTAATTTTCTCTCTGTGCTCATCTCTCTCTTCCTTTATTGTTATAGTAAGACTTAAATTGTTGGCACATTTTAAGTGCACAATTATTAATTGTTGTAGCTTGAAAGAAAATGGCCCCCATAGGCTCATATATTTGAATATTTGGTTCTGGGTAGGTAGAACTATTTGGGAAGGATTAGGAAGTATGACTTTCTTGGGGGAAATGTGTCACTGGAGGAGGGCTTTAAGCTTTCAAATAACCCATACCATTCCCAGTTAGCTCTCTCTCTCACTTCTCTCTCTCTCTATTCCTGCCACCATGGGTTTGTTTCACTGTCATGGACTCTGACCCTCTTAAACCATAAGCTCACTTCCACACTTTCTTTTATAAGTTGCCTTGGTAATTTTTTTTTCTTTTCACAGCAAAAGAAAAATAAACACAACAGAAGTTGGTACCTGGGAATGGGACATTGCTGTGACAGATATGACCATGTTGTTTCCTAGAAGATGTAGACCTTAGGACTTCAGACTAGAAAAGTAGCTTGAATGTTGTAAGCAGAACTTAATGGGCCATCATAGTAGAAGCTTAGAAACATTGGTGCCGAGAGCGATGTGGACTGTTGATACCCTGCTCAAGAGGGTTTTTTGTGGGGCGGGGGAGACAATATTAGTAACTGAGCTATAAACCATTTATGTGATATTTTGAATAAGAAAGTGGCTACTGTCTGTCCTTGGCCTAAGAATTTGTCTAAGGCTAAATTAGAAAGTAAAAGAGTAATTTGTTTTGGATGAGGAGATTTCAAGATAGCCTAATGTTGACTCTGCTGCGTGGTTATTAATAATTTGTTTTATGCAGCTCTGCAATGAAAAGAGCAAGTGGTACAAAATGTACAGTTTGAAGAGAAAAAGAACACTAGGAAATTTAATGTTGCAGCCAAGGCCTTTGCTAAAAGAGATAAGGAGACCAAAGCAAAGCTTGATCTGCATTGGGAGAAAAGGCAGGGTACCCATAGTGCAAGACGCCACTCAGCTAATCCTGTACCTCATAAAAGGCCTAAGGAATTTTCTGTTTCTAAAAAGCAACAAATCAATGCTGTTGCAAATGTGATTCGGAGGGACCAGGATTCACCCCAAGTTGGAATCTAAACTTAGTAGTGTTGCCCACATGTTTCTAGATTTAGAGTATGAAGGATACATGAGTAAAGTGGTTTTGGAATCTCCCTTCATGGTTAGGAAAGCCACTAAGGCTAGGTGTATGGCAGAGTCCCCACATGGAGGCTTTGGTCCTTATACGAAGCCATGAAAGTGAAGCTTGAGCTGCATTGGAGAATCCAAGATATTGGAGGTGCCAGGGTCATATGATACCTGGCCAAGAAAAGCTACATGCAGGGAGTGGACAGAGCCCAACAGAGAAGTATTTTGGAGGGAGAAATGGCAGAAGGACTGAGTCATCTAAGTGCTCTGACATGAGCTACAATATTTGAAGTCTACTTTGCTTGGTTTTCAGCTTGCTTTGGCCCAGTGTTTCCTCACTATGTCTTGACTCCTTGATTTTGGAATGGTAAAATATATTCTGTGACATTGTGTGCTGGAAGTATTAATTGCTTTTAAATTTTTATGTGACTTTACAATTAATAGATTTCCTTGAGACTCAGAAAAGATTTTCAACTTTGAAATTTTAAACAGCATTGAAACTGTGAAAGACTCTGGGGACTTTTGAAGTTGAACTAAATGCATTTTGCATCATATGTCTAGGCTCCTGTCCGGGCCAGAGAAGTCTGGTGGTTTGGATGAGAATGACCCCATAGGCTCATACGTTTGACTACTTCATCCCAAATTAGTGGATGTTTGGGAAGGATAAGGAGGTTTAAACTTGTTGGTGGAGGTGTGTCACTGGGAAGTGATTTGAGTATCAAAAGCTCACACCATTCCAAATTAACTCTCTCTCTCTGCCTTCTCCTTGTGGATCAAGATGTGGACTCTTAGAGTTCCACACCTTTGTGTGGACTCTAATACTCTGAAACCATAAGCCCAATTAAATGCCGTCTTTCTTTTGCGTTGGTCATGGTGTTTTGTCACAGCAATAGAAAAGTGACCAAGGCATTAATAGTACTCACATTGGCTCATATTAGCTATCCAGAACCTGTTCATCTTACGTGAGTGAAAATTTATAGCCTCTCTTGATCTATGTTCTTCACTGTTGCCTCCTCGGATCCTGATAGTCATGATTATACTCTTGGACTGTATGACTTCTATAGTTATATTCCAGAGAAAATGTTATGTGGCATTTGTATTTGTCTTTCTAAAAGAGTTTTTAATTTGTTTTTTAGAATACTACATTTTTACTGTTAATTTATAATTCAATTACTTTGGGATCACAGGATTCCTTTCCTTTTTATTTATCATCATTTATTTTATTATTTAATGTTTTTAAAGAGTAAATTATCAAATCATCCCCATCCCACCACTCCCAATTCCTCCACTACCCCCACCGTTTCCAAACTTCACGTGCTCTTTTTTATTTTTCAAGTCTGGCATGTTTCACTTACCATGGTAATGCTGTTCTGCTTCATCAGTGGCAGGATTTACAATTTAAAAAGCTGAACAAAGAAAAATGAGGCATATACAGCATATAGTACCATATTTCCTTTTCTCATTTGCCTATAATGGGCACTTAGGTTGTTTCCATATCTTGCAGTTGTGAGTAAGGTGTCGGTGAAGACAAAGGATTGCGATTCCATTGGCTGTGAACATGTAACCAAAAGGGAATCATAAGGAATTCTGTTTTTAAATTTTAGCAAATTCCATATTGTTTTCTATAATGACTGTATGTATTTACACTCCTGCCTACAAGGCAGAAGCACACTCTTTTGGACACATCACATTTTGTCTTTTTGGAAATAACTATCCTGACAGTCATGAGATAATTAATTGTTCATTTTAGTTTGATTTGTATTTTCTAGTTAATGATTTTTAAAAAAAGACTTTCCACACACCTTTTAGCTCTTTTGAATTTCTGTGAAGAATTTTTTTTACCCTTTTCAGCTAAAAATTTAATCATAATTAATATGTTGAAGTTAAAGAAACTCATTCAAATGGTTAGTTAAATGTTTGGGCAGATAGTTTTGATGATCAGTGTGTGTAGATTCTGATTTCATAATACATTTCTATTAGTTAAACTTTATTTATTTTCTTTTGGAAAGTAATTTGTTTTATTATTTTATGTGTTTAGGTGTTTCACCTGCGTGTATATCTATGCAGCATGTGTGTGCCAGAGGTCCACAGCAGACAGAAAAAGGTATCAGAGCTTCTGTAACTGAAGTTACAGATGCAGAAGACTTGGTGTCCTAATGTAATTAATAGTTTATATCTTGTTTATTGAACCCAATTAGCATTAAGTGTGAGGTGTCATTTGGAGTTCTGCTCTGTATCTCCTTTAGGGTTTGATGTTGACCTTCTTGGTGGCTTTACTAAATTATGTTGTCCACATTAAGTTCTCTGAATGGTGCATTTACCCCAACGTTCATATGGTGACATTCTCATCCCAGTATCTCAAAATGTGACTGTATTTGGAAACAGAGTCATTGTTAAAATGAGTTCATATTGGAACAAGGTGATTCTCTAATCTGGTATCTTTATAGTAAGGAAAAATTTGAAGACATATGTGTGCATATGAAAGATACTTTGCAAATGTTAGTTCACAAACCAGTGTGATGTTCCTACAAGTTCATGAATGCCACAGAGTGCTTACTCCTGCAGAAGGCTTTAGAGAATCATGGAATGGTTTGTCCACCAGAGCCCTGCTTTGATCCTGCTGACATCTCAATGTCCAGACTTCTAGACTGTAGAATTGAGAGACTCTAAATCTTGTTGTTTACACCCTCTGGTTTATGGAACTTTTTAAAATAATCCCTTGCAACCTAATGCAGCCAGAATTGTTGCAAGGCCATGTCTAAAACAGAGGTAGGTCCAACACTTTTAGTTTAGTCATTTACCCAGGAGGAAAGGGACTCTGTGAACAAAGAGTCTCCTCCACAGTAGGTCATTCTAGTTACTTAATACTTTACCTTTTTTCTCACAGAGGGAACTTGCTCACTTTTTTTTTTCAAGCGGTCAACATAGTTCCTTCCAATTCTTGCAGCTTTCTAATAGTGTACATTCTCTGGATGATGCAGTTTCCTCAATAAATATAGATGGTACTTTTCAGGGTCTGGCAATATATGAACCATAAAAAGAATTGCTGCAGAAATTTTGCCCCCCTCCACATGTTAAGAGTCCAAACAAGGATCAAAAATTGAGGCAGTTATTTTTAAGGGAACTAATACAAAGTAATGAGAACTATTCTTGAAGATCTCCGTTAGGTAAGTCCTTAAGGTGTTACAGAGATAGTAACTCTCAGAAGTGGACCCCACCTGCAAGAGGGAGGAGTGAAGTGTGTCAGCCATTATTAACATGCTCAGATGAGAGGCTCTGTCTGCTGCAATTTAAGATACAGAAAGTGGTGCTGGCAGCTAATGCAGATGGTCTAAGAAAGGCGGCTGTAGGCCTGACACTGAGTTCTTAACAAGAAACACCATTCACCTAGTGGAGATGATTATGGTGTTGCAGCGAATCTGTGAAGATTGGTGGAGGGGGAAACCCTGAAAAACTACATTTTATAGCTTGATTGAGATGGACTGACATTGCAGAGTGAAGAAGTGAGGTGGAGGTGATACAGAAGAGAAGAAAACAGGATGCACAGTGCCTCTCCTTTCTCTTACAGTCTTGTCTCTACTAGGATTCTTCTGGTAGAGCTGGATGAGAAACCAGTGGGCAAAGCAGAATGTGGTCTGCAGAGTCTCAGCAGCAACATCACAAGGCAGAATGGACATGGGCCAGAACTGCTGGAGAAATAGCGCAGTGCATAAGAGCATTTGCTGCCTAACCTGAGGCTTGAGTTTAGATCCCATCACCCATTGTAGGAGTGGAGACAGGAGGATTACTGGAGCTTTTCTGTTTGTCAACACAGCTCCATGTTCACTGAGAAATCTGGACGAAGAGGAGTGAGAAAAAGTGATAGAGGAGGATTCCTGACATCTTTCTCTGGCCTCCACGTACTGAGGTATACACACTCATGCATAAATGTCCCTATCACACACACACACATAGAGACATACATACACCCGTACATGCTTTGTGACAGACAAAGTCAGTGGTGGAACAGGCCTAGGAAAAACTGTAGTACATTCTCTTATCGAGAAAAAAAATGAGCAACACAGGACAGACACCAGACTGTAACTAGTGATAGTTATGTACAACTCACTAGGCAAAATGATTGAAGATACAGGAGTTGGAAAAAATGACATTTTTTGTTTTGTTTTTATTTTGTCCTTTGTTTTTGCTGTCTTTCTGTGGTGAAGTGAGAAACTGTCTCTTCAGGTACTCTGGTTATGATATGTGTAACCTTGGGGAAGACCCTAAATGATAACTAACCAACTATGAACTAAAATTTCTGAAACCATAAGTCAACATAAACTTTTCTGCCTTGAAAATTGATGATCTCAGGCACAGTGTCATAGTAACAGAAAACAGACTAACAACACCATCTATCAGAGAACCAATGTAGAGAATCTCAGTGACCAAAATTTAACTGAGGGCTATCGCTATCATAAGTACCCTTTACCTACAACATAATGACACTTTAATCTCCTATTGGGAGGCTTTGATGGTATGAGGTTACAGTCTATCATGACCTGACAGCCCTCTCTAAAGCTTGACAACATGAGGGACTCCCTCCCCAGGGAGACTATCTGTCCTTATTCAGAGAATGTCTCTAGGCACAGAGGACCGTCCTTATCTGAAAGCTGTCTCTAAGCCTGGATGCCTGATTTATCTCTAGTGTGACCCTTGGCATAGTCTTCTGCTAGAAGATTCCCCACTGCTGCACATATGGTAACTAAGACTTGTACTAGGAGCTTTTTTTGCTATAGGACCCTGCTGCCACATATGAAGCCTTATGATAGGAGTGTACCACTTACCGAAAATTAGGGCTTGTCCTCAGGCTTTCCAATCCTATATATTTCCTATACTCTGGAATAAAGCAGAGCTGATTCACTGAAGTCATCACCCAGAGGGCTGTCTGTCTCCACTGTATCCACAGCCATCCACACCCTGTTCCCCGCTTTGGATCCCCGCCCCACCTCACAGACTGATGATCCCCAAGGAAGAAGGAAAACCACAATCATCCAGCTAGAATTTAGCATAAACCATATCATTGTATTAATAATCACAATGAACTCTTCTTATCAGGGAACGGTGAGATTTCTAAGACCTATTCCCAGACACCAGCCTAGGACCAACTCTGCAAGCAGGGCTTGCTAAGGGCTGAAGGCTCAGCTCTGGGAGGTCAACATTTTTACGTACTTTGTTTTCTGTGACTCGTGTCTTGCTCCATAGGAAGCTTGGCAGGTATATCCTTTCCATGTTACCATATTGAAAAGTTCCACTAAAGGATCTTCGGTTGCATGTCTATATATGAAATTTCTCTCATAACATTTTCCTCACACCACATCACCTAGCTACTAAGCTATGTCACACTATTTAGTATTTTTCAGCATTAACAAATTTTGCATGGGTTCAAGGACAGTCAGGAAAATGGAAACAATTTGAATTGTTTCAAGTAGAAAGACATTTCCCTCCCCCCATAGAACATCATTTAGCACCGTAAATGCTCCAAACTGCACCCAGTACAAAGGAGGATAATTTCTTAGAAAAAAAAAAACTCAGAGATATCTGCAAAATCCCCAGGCACTAAACTTGCCCTCTCTTTAAATTTTATTAGAGAAGATAAGTTCATGTTTAACTTAACTTCAAAATCCTATTCAAGAGTGTCTTGTTGATAGGTTACAACAGCAAGAATCCCTGTAAATTCAGTGCTAATTTTTTAGCTCTTGTGATACAGACGACACAAGGAAGAAATGTCAAGTTATCAAAATTAATTTTGACAGTAGCTCTTATTTGTAAACAATCATGGACTCACTGCATTTGTGTCGGTATACTTTCAGCAACAATGAAACAAATGGGATAAACCTACTTTGAAGAGTAATTGAAATTAAGTGATATTCAACAGGTTGACAAATAAAGTAGATAAAAGTCTAATGATTATGAGGGCATAAAAGGCTTTGTTTCATATAAATGAAAATGAATAAATGTGTTTCATAAAAATGAATTCCACTAATGGAAAGCATCACAAGCTACATATTAATGGAACGGTAATTGTGAAATTAGCCTTAAAATATTCGTATGGCAGTAATGGGAAATGGGGTTTTATAGAAATGCAAAGTGGTAAGCAATTCATGGAAAGACGTTTTTCATAATCCATTTTCATGATAAAATGTTTTTAAAGATTAATTCACTTGGCTTCTAATTTATTATTTTTGACCTCTCCCTAGATTCTTTCACTGTCATTTTAAAAAACAATTTGATCATTTGACAGCATTAGAAAAGTTTTCTAAGAAGTCTCCACATGCAGTTCTCATGAAGTCACTCCTTATTTGCATGTACACTGACACACTTCCAATCTGCTCTGTTCAAAGGTCTAGAAATTGCCATAACTTCTCACCATCTCTGTAGTGAAACGAGCAATTCTTACTATTCCCTCTCAGGCTGCTTTCCATCCTTTGTTCTGTCCTGTAGGCTGGACCACATGAATATCTTAGTCCTTGGCTTCAACTCTTGTCAAGCATCCTCTGCACCGAGCTGTTCTTTCCTGGTTTCAGAAAACCACACCCTTCTCTGTCCTGTAGCTTTTCAGGGTTTTCACCTTCAGAAAGCTGAACTGTCATTGGCAGAATGTATTCCTTAAACCTTGAGTACCCGTTAAGATTATATCGCTAGCAATTTATGGAGTCTGCTTAATGACCAAAGGAATTTATTTGGGGGTTAACTCACAAGACAGAATAAAGGAATTGGTTGCAGAATCCTGGAAGGGTGAGGCATGGTCCAACACGATTCTTTGGTGAGCTCTGCGCTGGTCTGGACAAGCATCCAAAACTACGAGGTAGTGAAGAGAGAGAGTGTACAAGTATCCCAGGTCTTAAGGGTCCCCCAGAGGCCACGCCCCAGGGACACGTACCTCAAGATCATAGGCAGGTGTAACAGTTACCTGCTACCTCACTAGGGGCGGTGCTTCAGGGCATGGCTCAGACAGCCACCCACCACATGTACCACAACATACTTAAATCTTTCATAAAGTTTTAGTGCAGTAAGCAAATTCCCATATTATGTGAATTTATCCACCCCCAGGACTCTGGTTAATGTAATTCCCTTTGGACACTCTGCTACAGATACAATTGCCATGGTTAATGAGAAAGATACCCACCATAATAAAACATGGATTCAGCAGCTTTCTAGATTTGTGCCTTGCTGATCGTGCTGAGCAGATTTGTCTCTGAAGTCCTTGTAGTAGTAGAAGTCTCTACTATTCAAACTACACTCAGTCCTTTGTGCATGCAGTTTATCAGCAAATACCTCCCAGACCATTCCTGTGCATGGTGCCCTGTGTGCAAGTGTTCAGAGCATAGCATTATAAACATGGCTGCAGGCTTCAAGCTGATTTCCTTAAATAATTATTCCAGTCCTTTGCTTTTATTCCCTATTTCATGGGTACAGTGAATCATACATCATATATATGTATATAATTATGACTAAATAAATACTGTATCTTTTATAAGTAATAACATAGGTATAGAATAATAAATATCATTTATATCTTCTATATGGATAGATTAATTATCAATCTCTTTTAGCTTTTTCCAATATACCATTAAGCCAGCATGTCCATTAAGAATACAGAAGGTATGGGAAAGGGAACAGACATATGCACCATTTTATTACTTGAAGCTAACTGGACTAAACAATTCCTTCCTCCTTCCTAGAGTCACACGTTATCACTACACAGGTTTTTTATAGTAACCATTTCTCTCTCTCTCTCTCTCTCTCTCTCTCTCTCTCTCTCTCTCCACCTTGTAAGAAACTTCTCAACTTATCTACACATGAGCTTATTTGACTTTATGATATGATTACTGTTCACTGGGTAATATTCTATTTGGCACAACACTGACCAAGCCATAAAACTCAGATGAGTAGGGTGAACGGATGTCTGTGCCAAGAACTGTTCTCTTAAGAGGGAAACATCCAACCTGCGAAGCTTGGAGTTGCCCATTTGCTCCCTTCCTCCATGTCACCAGTGCCGTCCCCACAATGCCGTACCCAGTGACTCACAAAAGTTGGGTATATAATATCTTCACTTTGGTACACTTCTTTATACATTTGAAACTTTTCTGAGAGAGCTATTCTTGCAAGTACTTGGGAAAGATCCATGAAGTAAACACAGGTCTCTGTGATTATAGCCAATCTGAAGGGAAGGAAAAACAGTAAACAACTACAACACTTGTTTTGTCAGGTATATTAAACAATATTTGTCTAATATATTAGTATATTAAAAGGTTAAAGTTTACAGAGAAGGTGAGGGTGTAGTTTATGTGACTTTGGGACGCTTCAGGCCTTAACAATAACATTTAAGGAAAAACATTAAAGAGATTAGGGTATATGCTGTCTACGGGTATTGTATTTTGGACACGTAGAATATTCAGGGCAATGGTCCAAGTGAATGTGAGAGTGTGCTTGCCACAATTACAAGATGGCAAAAGTAACAGACTGGCTCAAGTGTGCAAGGGTTAGGAAGGAGAACAGAGTGGAAAGGAGCAGGAAGTAAGGTCATTGGGATCCAAGGATTTATGCGGGATGTTGGAGCCAATTGAAATACTTGGGAGCTTAAGATGTGGTAAGTAGAGAATGGATGGTTTTTTTTATATCAACAAACAATCTGATCTGATTTATGCATTTCAAAGAAAGATCAGCTATGACACGGGAAACAGAAGGTAGAATAGAAAAGTGAGGTAGGGAGGAGTGTGCTACTGCAATCCTGCAGTCAAAAGCTGCAATGACCCCACTAGGTTAGGAGATCTTTGGGTTCTGAATGTAGTTCAAACTTAGGGCTGACAGAATTGACTAGCAGAATGGATGCAGCACTTGGTGGTTGCTAAGATATGGTCTGAACTGGAAGAATGAAATCATCCACTCACTAAGATGGGGAAACTCCAAATGGAAGATGTTAGGGAGCAAAAACCAAGGTTCAGTCTCATCTGTGTGACTTTCAGATGGTTTCTCTAGTTGACTTTCTTTGATCTACTAGGTAAAGTAACAGGGACCAATAGTAATTGAATGATTTGTATATATAATCTCTGTAAAATTATTATTGCCATTTTGTAGATACAGAAGTTGGTGAGTGACACTCAGCACTTTGGACTATATGTATCCTTTGTGGTAGACTTCTTTGCAAAGTCTAAAATGTACATATTTCTTCCTTCACCAATTACATTATTTGTCAAATATTCAACACTTGGCAAATGACTGTAGCCAATGAAATATGAATGAAAGGGATATATACTAGTTCTGGGAAGAAACTCTGAATGCCGTTACTCTTTCCTGCTGTGGACTATATTGGGGCTTGGGTCCCAGGGAGAATGCAACATGGAACCTAGCAGAAGTTCATGATGATGAACAGTGGCATGGTGCAATGAGCTAAGAGGCCTTTTCTGTTTGTGACCCATTAAATCTCATGGTTAAATAATAAAAGATTGCTTAGCCTTACATGTCTGATACACTTTATTAGTCATTCTCAGTACTTACATTTCTTTACATAGTTCTATAAAAACCAAACATGGAATTGTACACAATTTATGTGCTATGTGACATATATATATATTATATATAATAGATTTGTTATACATTATATATAATGTATAAACCAAATGTTTAATCAAGGTGAATTGAACAGTGGGCATGATGTGCACACCTACTACCTTAATACCCAGAAGGCTGAAGTTAGTAGATTGAAATTCTCTCTTAAAACAAAAACAACCCAACCCAACAAAATAAACAAGCAAACAAATCCCTTGCCCAGTATGAAAAAGGCCCTAGCCTTGATTCTCAGCATCACAGACACACATGCACATACATAGTAAATACATCTACTCAGACATTTATCCTTTCTTTATGGTGAAAATATTTAATATCTTTCAGTTGCTCAATATGAACAGTACATTATCACTATCCTGTTTATCTATGGCTTACTATGCCATGATCATCATTTTCCACTCCTGCATCCTTTCCAAGCCTCTGTAAACCACCATTTTATTCTCAGCGTTTAATAAGAATAACTTATTTACAGTCCATATGTGACTGAATTCATGTTCTACTTCTTCTGTGTTTAGATTATTCCACTCAGTATAATTATATACAGGTTAATATACATTGATAGGAATGTCAGGAATTCATTCTTTATTGTGAGCGAGATAATATTCCTTTGTATGTACTTACTACCCGGGCTTTATCTACCGATCAGCTGATGAACCCTGTGGTTTGTCTCCAATTTTTGAGTGTGTGCATAGTGTTAACAATGAAACTGCAGGTGTCTCCTCATCTTCGGACATCATTTCCTTTACATACAGTCACGATAGTGGAGGTGGTGAATGCTATACTTTAAATTTTCAGGAATTATCACTTAACGTAATAACTGTGCTTATGTCCTTGTTAACATACTTGCTGCATAAGCATGCCTGCCATCCCAAGCGCATTCAAGGTTCCCTTTACTCCACATCCTCATCAGCATTTGCCAATATTGGTCGTTCTGACCAATATTGGCAAATATTAAGCTAGTGAGGCGACTTCTCATCTAGTGAGGCTAGTGAGGCAACTTCTCATCTTGCTTTGACTTGAATTCTCCCTAGGATTGATGCTATTGAACTTATTTTCCAGATAACAGTTATGGTTTGATTTCTTTGAGAAATGTCTGCCTAGATTTGTTGCCCATCTTCAAATTGGTTATTACATTCTTTTGCTGGTAAGTTTACTGAGTTCTTTATACACTCCAGGTGTTATGACCTGTCAGCTGTAGTTTGTAAATCTTTTTTCCTATTGTATAAATTGCAATTCAGAAGTTTTCAATTTGAACTGATGCCATTCGTGTGTGTGTGTGTGTGTGTGTGTGTGTGTGTGTATAATTTTTTTGGTTTGTTTCACTTTGGGGTCCAATCTGAAAACTTCTTGCCATCCCAATGATCTGAAGAATTTCACCATTCTTCTTCTATGAGATTAATAGTTTGAGACCTGACATTCATTTATTCATTTCTCAATACTATATTTTTTAGAAAGGATTTAATGTGGTTTATTAAGAAAATAACATAAAATAGAACTGGGGGTGCTGGAAGCTCATTCCATACAAAATATGTGTTGTGTAAACACAAGGAGCTGAGTTCAACCCCTGGAGTCCACACAAGGTCAGATGTGGTTGTGATAATGACTGCATGGGCTCTCAGCACTGGAGACAGAGACAGGTAAATCTTTTCTACTCTCTAGACAGTCAGCCTTGCCTACTTGGTGAGCACCAGGCCAGTGAGCGATCCTAACGCAAAGACCAAGATGGACGGCTCCTAAAGATGTCTAAGGTTGACCTCTAGCCTCTGTATGCACACATGTGCACACACACACACACACACACACACACACACACACACACACGCATGAACTAAGCAAGGCTGCCTACATCAAAATCAAGACAAATTAAGGAGGGAAAACTGACAGCAAAACAGTAAACAATATATGTGGTAAAATATACCTCAGTGGACATCTCCACCCCCAACTGAAGCTGGCCACAAACGCAGTTAATGTTTTCTAGAAGCTACAAAGGGAAGTTTTAATCTGTTACACAGCACAAACTTCTGCTGATCGATGATGAAATGGATAAGCAGTCTTGGTATTTGGATCTATGGTGTTTTGCTCTAGAGTGCATTGTAAAAATATCAGTGTGTTCCAGGAGCAGTTTCAAATGGATGGGCATCCTTTATAGAACATCAAGTGTACTGCGTGGGGAGGAGCTAAAGGCTGTAATGCGCCACTCACTGAAACCGTGTGGATCATAGCATGCTGTTTTCTAGGCGGGAGCTCCTTAATGTCATGACAGGAAGTTGGAAGGAAAAGTGGTAATGGAGGGGTAGGAGGAGGTGGAGTAGAGGAAATGTGGGGTGGATTTGATCCAAACATTGTATATGCAGGTATGAAATTCACAGACAATAAAAAAACTAAAACAAAGTCCTTTGGGAAACAAAATACAGACATGACCCAGGATTTTCTAT
>CABHPH010160540.1:0-27486 GCA_902168325.1 Peromyscus nudipes | reverse complement strand
TTTATTTCATGTCCTTATTCAAATAGTCTTTGGGACTGGATCATCTCAGTCATCCCTCTCAAAATTGTTCTAAGCACTTTGTAGTTCAAAGCTGATCTGTAGATGATGTTTGTCAGCTTAGTGATGTCATTATTGTCCACGTGGAATTGTTGCTGTTGTTGTGGTGGGGCCCCATTTTCTTCCTGGAGACTCCAGTTGATGCCAGGCCTGGCCGTTATTTCCTGCAGGAAACTGATAAAAGACTCGAACACCAAGACATACATACAGATAATATTCATACCTTAAAAAAAGTTTAAAGAATCAGAATAGAATCAAGGAGTTGAGATTAGTAATAGAATAGTCCCTTAATTAATTTTGCTTTCTTCTGTCCCATAGCAGAAGACGGCCCTTCTGGCATGATACAGGGAGTTTGCATTTTCCTTTTAACAAACATGCTTGAGTTTAAAGAAGGAGAGGCCATTCTCCAACTCCAAAGTCAGCCTTAAATTATAATTGAACTGGGACTATTAGAAGATGAATAGTGTTAAATTTCCTTAGAGAAGAGTAGAAACAAACATTTAAGGAGATATAAAAATTTTTTTAGATGATATACCAATAGGCCATTTTACTCTGTTTCCTGGGATAAATGATTTGTCCCTTTTCTTCACTTGTCTCATTTGTCCAGTGGTCTTCAGATTCCTAAGGCTATATTTTCCTAAAAGACAAAAACAAAAACCTTTCCCCACGTTTAATTTTGGGGATTTCCCTTTTTTGGCAAGTTATTACCTGATTAAATGAAAAAGCATGTGTTACTTGTATAAGTTAGTTTAAATTGGATGCTCATGCTGGTTGATGAACTATCACCTCTTCAATTAAGAGGTCTCTTGTTCAAATCGAGCCTTTATCAATTTTGATGGTACCCACAGCTTATCTCCTCCTGTAGAAACAAAAGCAAAACCTCGTCCCCAACGCAGTACATACCCTGGTTTCCATTCTGAGGTTAGCACATCTTTAAAGTAGATAGGCTGATTCAATTCTGCAGTTTTTTCTATTATCCAATGTCTCTCCGCAGCTGTTGTTCCTTTCTCATCGGCATTGAGAAAATTCAAAGTTAATAGAGCATTATGCAGTCTATTTCTGGGGGTTTTTGTTACCCCTTTCTGTTTATTCAGCATATCCTTTAGAGTCCTGTTAGATCTTTCTATAACTGCTTGACCTGTAGGATTATGTGGTATACCTGTAATATGCTTTATATCGTAATAAGCAAAAAATTGCTTCATTTTAACAGAGACATATGATGGAGCATTGTCAGTTTTGATTTGTGCAGGTATACCCATGATAGCCATGACTTCTAATAAATGAGTGATTACAGAATCTGCTTTTTCAGAACTCAAGGCAGTTGCCCATTGAAATCCTGAATAAGTATCTATTGTGTGGTGTACATATTTCAATTTTCCAAATTCTGCAAAGTGAAACACATCCATCTGCCAGATTTCATTCCTTTGAGTACCCTTTGGGTTACATCCTGCTGGTAATGGTGTCTGATTGTAAAAGGAACAAGTAGGACATTTCCTTACTATTGGGAAAACTGGATGTCCACACATAAAAGGTTGAGATTAGACCTGTATCTAACACATTAAACAAAAACTAACTCCCAATCAACCAAAGGCCTGAATGTGAAACCCAAAGCACTGAAACTTCTAGAAGAAAACATAAGCAGTACCCTACAGGATACAAGTATAGGACGTGACTTTCCAAATAGGACCCCATTTGCCCAGGGATTGAGGCCAACAAATGACAAGCGGGAGCCCATAAAACTAAAAATCTTCTGTACAGTCAAGGAAACAGGCAACTGAGTGAAGAAGAAGCCCCCAGAATGGGAGAGAATCTTTACAGCTAACCATCTAACCGAGGATTACCATCAGAACATAGAAATGACTAAAAAGAAAAAAGAAAAAAGAAAAAAAAACAAGCCCAAAAGATCATTCAAATAAGGGGGTTAGCATCTGAACAGAGAATTCTCAACAGAAGAAATAAAAATGGCTAAGAAATATCTCATTGCTCCTAGCTGTTAGTGAAATGCAAACCAAAACAACCTTGAGATTTCATCTTACTCCAGCCGAATGACAAAGATCAATGGCACAACAGAAGACAAATGCTGAAGACAGTGTGAGCAGAGAAGAACCCTCATTCCCTGGGAGGGTTGCAAACTGGTACAGCCACTCTGGAAATCAGTGTGGAAACCCTTAAAATCACAAAAAATAAGTCTACCAGATGGCCCAGCTATCCACTCTTCAGCATATGCCTAAGGACTAGACATGTTCATTGCAGCTCTATTCAAAGTAACTAGAAAATGAAAACCATCCAAATGTTCCTCAACTGATGATGCATAATGAAAATGTGGTTTGTATACTTTTCAACTGTAAAGAAAAAATAAATCATTACATTTGAAAGTAAATGGGTGGAACGTCATATTGAGTGAGGTAACTCAGCCCCAGAAAGACACACCATGAATGTTCTCTCTCATTTGTGGTTCCTAGCTCCAAATATTCAGATGTGAATATATAACTGAGAGTAACATCAGTATTCAGGAAGGTAAAAGGGGACCATACTTGGGGAGAAACAATGGAGGGGGGAATAGCAGGATACAAGTTATTGAAGGGGTAGTAGGAAAAATGGATGATGGCTTTAATGGGGGGATCAATACAGAAGAAGTAGGGGGGAGGTACAATAACATTAGGATGTCTGAGAAGTCATAAGGAACTATATTATCTATATACCTAGAATAACAGACAACACACACAAGTATATGTATACATGTACAGTTTAAATGAAATTTTTCCATATGGGCTGATGATGCTCCCCCGAGAGCCGTAGACTATCTAACAAAACCCCAACACCAGGCATGAGAAGCCTCCGTTTGAGTTGTTGTCTGGAATGTCCAAGAGACTCCCAAAATATTATAGTCTGTTGCTGTTATCCTTGGTGAAGACGCCATTTGCTTTGGACACAAAACCCGGAGATCTCAGCTGGTTCTGACTTGAAAGCCTCTTCCCTAGGGACCAGCTTTCGTCATACTAGGAGGCAGCACACAAGCTTCCAGTGAAGGGAAGCAACCCCTCGTCCCATCCAGCTATAACGACCATGAAAACAACCACCAGCGTGGCACAACAGCCTAAGGTACAACAGTGTGCACATACCTCGATGGTAACCAACGGCTCTTTAATTGGACTTAATGCCAGATCACCAAGAGGGAAACTGAGGCGTGGGTGATTAGACTTCCTTCTCAGGACAAAGATCAGACAGTGGTGGGCTTGGGTTCGTATTCACGCTGGCCCCCCAGCCCTGACACACTGCCTGTAGCACTCACAAACAGACGTTTCACCTGCTCCTGGAAGTTAAGTAGAAACCCTCACATGGACTTGACAAACATACACCTGCGCCATATAAGGAGGCCTCAGCTCTTCGGGAGCAGGGAATGTCCATGCCCAGCAGGGAGCTCTCACAGATGTGACACTGAATATTAGATTTCATGTGGCTCTGGCCTCCTTGTGACCAGTCCATCTGTTTTGCTGTAGGACTATGGAACTTTAGCAAGGAATTAGTCTAATTGTATCCTATGAGTCACGACCAATTCTTGGCTAATAATAACCACATTCGCTTTGCAGTCTTCAAAAATCATACAGCACTGTGACAGCTCAATCTCTCCTTGTGGCCTGAACTGGTAAACAGCTGGTACTGGTGAGCCTTGGTTTCCAAGGCCACAAAAGGACAGATGTGACCCTCGCTGGTCTTGTGCCGGGAAAAGGTGAGGTGGAGCCTGGAGCTGAGTCCTGAGCTGTCCTTCTATTTGGGTCTACCGAAGGAACACAGGTGGGACAGAAGTTACGTGGACGACGTGGGTTATTGCAGAGGATGGAGGATGGGCCTGCCAAAGGACTCCGTAAAGACACAGGGAAGAAGAAAGACAAAGCAGATCGGCATAGCCATTGTGGCTCACATACGTGTGCAAGTGACTGGAGACTGAGAAGATCCCCTTACACCTGGGGGAGCAGCAGGTGATGTGCTGTGGGCAGTTATTCTCGCCTTGTGTTCAGTTGTAGCTGAGCAGGTCAGCAGACAGCACATCCACACTCGGATGGTGGCCATCGTTTCTGACCTGTGTCTTGGTACCCTGTGCGCTGCAGCTGTGCTGACATCGGGTCTGGGAGAAAAATGCACATGGTGGCTCTTAGAGCACTGGAACTGTCACTTCACGGTCCCCTGTGTAATTCATAACGCATCTAGGAAGTGGAATTTTACAAATGATTCCTCCATAAAGACTCTGAATTGATCCAACACTACTTACATGGAAGGCTCTGCTTATTTTGCTACATAATTTACTATAAATCAACACAGTAACAAGTCGTTTCTGGAGTCTCTCCACTTTTTGCTCGTTGTTTGTTTGTTTTCTCTTAATATTACAAACGCTCAACTACAAATTCTCAGTAAAACATGAAACCCAATAGAGCAATCCCTCATCTTGGCTTCTATGAAAACTGTGTCATTACTACAGGCCTTTGCATTTTCATGCACTTCAGCTTGTCAGTTTCTGTATATAGAAAGAATCGATTTGGTTTCTTTTTAAAGTCATTTGTTTTTATTTTATATATATGAGCTTCCTGCCTACGTGTATGTATGTGCACTAGGTATATGTCTGACGCTCAAGGAAACCAGAAGAGTGCATTGGATCACCTAGAACTAGAGTTACAGATGGTTGTGAGCCACCATGTGGGTTCTGGGAATCGAACCCAAGTACTCTGCAAGAGCAGCAAGTGCTCATAGTAGCTGAGTTATCTCTTCAGTCCCTCCATTTCATTTTTGTTTTGTTTTGTTTTAGATTACAGTTAGCATGGCAGCATCATTTTTCCTCATTTTGTTTTCTCAGACACTGGGATGAATACTGATGGTCTAATTATTAAAATACATCTATTATAGAGACTTTCAGACATCACACACACACACACACACACACAAATATGACTTAGTTTTTACATGCAACGTTATGTGTAAAGATATGTTGGTGTTGAGTCACCGTGCGCTTGAGTGGGCAGCTCAGCATGACACCGTTTTCTAATTTCATATCGATAGGATTGCTCTAAGCTTTAGCCACAGTCTTCAGGATTCAAATGTCAGCAGAATCAATATGAGATTCTGGGGCCAGTTTAAGGTAAAGAGAAGAGGGGAGAAAATATAAAAATATTAAAAACACCCCCTTCCCCAGGAGTCTGTAAGTCATTCACTTCCTAGCAGTTTTCTAGGAAGTTCTTTCTCAAGGTTGTTTTCAACATTTTCTTTTATGTATTTTTTAGATTTTGAAATTCAAACATAATTACATAGTTTTCTCCGTTCTTTTTCCCATCTCTAACCCCCTCACTGTGCACCCTCTGCTCTCTCAAACTCATGGCCTCTATTTCTTCAACTGTTGTTACATACATAAATGTATATGTATGGATATAAATTCTTAAACATACAAATACAACCTGTTCAGGCCAGGTTACTCGTGCATATGTATACAATGTTACTTGCACAGATATGATGTCAAGGCTGAACACTTGGTATTGGATAACCAATTAGGAGCTCTTGGGGAAGACTATTTCTTCTGCTCCCTTATTCCTAAGTTGCCTGTAGTTCTCATGGAGGGTTGAGACCCCATGGGATTTCCCCCTTCTATGTTCGCATGTCTATTGGTGGTGTTCTTGTTCAGGTCTTGTTTAGGCAGCCATGTTGGTGAAGCTTCATGGGTGTAACTTTTCTGACAAAGCTCCTGTACTCTTTCCACCTTCTTTTCCACCACTATCCCTGAGCCTTTGGTATAGGAGCTGTGCTGTAGACCTATCTATCATCTGGGGCTGGGGACCACATGGTCACTGGTTCTGTGAATTTTGGTTGCTTGTGCTTTTCTATAATGATCTCTGTCTGTTGTAAGGAGATACATGAGATAATAAAATAATGATAAAAAAGAACACAAATAAAGTAATGATTTAATAGAAGAAGAGGAAGAGGGTGTGATATTTTGTTTGTGCTCTAACAAATAAAGCTTGCCTGAAGTTCAGAGGGCAAAGCCCTCCACTCGTTAGCCACAGAGGCCAGGCAGTGGTGGCACACACCTTTAATCCCAGCACATGGGATCTAATACCTTTGTTCTCAGTACGTAAGAGGCACGCACACCTTTAATCCCAGCACTAGGGAGGTTGAGACAGGAAGTGATACGGCTGGGCAGAGAAAGGCATATAAGGTGGGAGGAGACAGGAGCTCAGTCTTTTCGGCTGAGGAGTTGGTGAGGTGAGAGGTGGCTGTGGCTTGTTCCTCTGTCTTTCTGATCTTTCAGCATTTACCCCAATAACTTACTCCAGATTTTTATTAAGACCAATTAGGATTCGCGCTACAAGAGGGAGAGGAAGAGGAGGGGGAGGAAGAGGAGCACACGCTGCTCTTACAGAGGACCAGCATTTGGTCCTCAGAACTATCGATCAGGAAGCCCACAACTGTCTGTAACTCCTCCTCCAGGGCCTCTGATGTTCTTTTCCGTCTTCCAAAGGCACTGCATGAATGTGCACAAGCCCACACACAGTCACACATACACACACAATTAAAGGTAAATCTTTAAAAATTAGAAACATAAAAAACAATGGGGAATACTAAAATGTTAATTGGGACTTAAGAAACACGGCTTTGAGTTTTAGCCAGTTACTCTATTTCCTAGAACCAGGGAGATTGCCTGCTGACCAGGGCTCTCCATGCTGGCTGCTCAAGATCTTGACTTGGAAGGGACCAGCTGCAAAGGGCAGACCACCACCACCAGCACCACCATCATCATCATCATCATCTATAGCAAGTGTCGAAGCTAGCTCTCTGGCATGTCACCTTCAGACTCCCCAAAAGTAAAGTCAAATCAAACTGTGCTCTTTTCTCAGTTCTCTCTTCCTGGAAAACTTGGTTCTCCAACCTAGAGGCCAGGGTAAAGAGCCCCAGAACAGGACAAGTGTCCTTTCCATTAGTCATCCTTCTCCTCCTCTCTTCCTTCTCCTCCTCCCTCCTCCTCTCCTTCTCCTCCTCCTTCTCTATTTCTTCTCCTCTTCCTCCTTCCCCTCTCTCCTCCCCTCCTCCTCACTGCCTTCCTTCCCACAGAAGAGTGTGACTTTTTAGCCCTACCCACCACATGCCCCCAGGACCTCCTGGGCCCCTTCCTGGCCTCTCTTTACTTCTGGTGGAGATTTGGTACAGCTGTTTGTATGTGCATGTCCACTCAGTGAAACTGTAGCCCACAGGTCACTCAGCTCAGGTCACTAAGCTTAGGCTCCAGGTGCAAAGCAGGGCAAAGGTCAGCTGGAGCCTCACTGAGCCCAGCCTGAGAGCTGAACATTCTCAAAGGGCGTTTGCTGATGGGAAAGTTCCCTGGCCTTCGGTCTTGGCTAGGAAAAGAAAACATTGTTCAAACAGGTGGGTGAGCATTAGCTTCAGGGAATGCTGAGAAAAAAAAAGAGAGAGATGTTACCCAAAACATTCACAGCCTGACCCTTGCAGGTGTCACGGGATCCTATATCCGGAAGTCCGGAGAGCAGGCCCTCTCCCCTCACCTCAGGGACACTGCTGGGCCCTTAGCGAGGGTGCCTGCTGCCAGCTGCGGTCACAGGGCAGCAACTGTCAGAGACAAGGCTAACCCTGTATATGTAAAGCCTGGGCTCTGCCACCAACGCTTGTGAGTGGCTGAAAGTCTCTGCTGCCAAGGGCCTGCCAGAGACTCAGAAAGCTCTGAACGGTGGTGGGCAACTCTCTCACCAGTGGATGGAGATCTACCCTAACAGCTAATTTGGTTTATAAATGTGTGTGTGTGTGTGTGTGTGTGTGTGTATGTAAAACATTTTTTAAAAATCTATGTGTAAAACTCTCTAGCAATTTACTCTGCATAATTAACAGGGCCTAACATCCTATACTAGCTCGGGCTCAGGGACCCGGGGCCTCTGCATTTTCCGGCCACCACCACCCCAGTATTTCTTCCACCTGGGTACCCAGGTAGCTGAGTGCTCTCTGTTCTTTTCTCTCCTCCATCAGAGACTTCCTCCGTGCTCCAGAACTCGCTGGGGTCCCTACCTAGTGGAGAGATGCATTCCTTAGATATCAAGAAGCCAAGTAAAGAGAATTCCCAGTAAAGAACACAAACAGGGAAATCTGCTTTTGTGCAATGTACCGTGAACTGGCCATGCAGAAAGTGGGTTCTTAAATGTTTTTCAATGAATCGGAACAGAAGCCAGCTAGGAGTGTTCGGAAAGAGAATGGCATCCCTAGGTCTCCACATGGGAGCTAGGAGCTGAACAAGGGGGTATTCTGCATAGAGCCAAGGACCCTCTAGAGACTGACAGGAAATGCTGGGGAAGGCATAAGGGAGGGTGGAACACAAACCAGCCCGAGGCTCGGTGTGCACGGCTTTTACCACTCTCCCTTCGCTTCCCTTATCTGTTTCTTTCTGCTTCTCACACGATTTTGAGACATGCAAGGCAGGTCTTCAATCCATGGAATCCAGTGAATCAGTGTGCTGAAGATGGGCTCTTCACAGGATTATAAACTTAATGCCCAGAATAGCTGTGTTTTCTCTATGTATGTTCTGTGTGTTCTCTATCTCACAGAAGAACAAACAAAGGAAAAGAGGCCCAGACAGCAGACCATGGTTGCATTCTAAGGGCCTTGTGCCCTTAGAATGTGTAGGTGCACAACAAGACCATGATTGTGTTCTTAGGGCCTTGTACCTAGTAGGTGCACACAATTATTGAATGACTATATGATGAGTAACAACAAGAGATAGAAAATAGCAAATATATTGTACCGAGCACATTTTCAATGTCCAGGTATCTGTCCTAAATCTTAGTATTGAAAACATTCTGCAAATGTGCTTGGAGAAATCAGTGGTGCTGTACAGAAGGCAAAGAGAAACTGTGTAACCCAGCTGTGCTTTGCCAAAGGCAAAATGCAGAGTAGGTAGGTTGATACTGCGACAGGAAACCAAGTGTGTAACCCAATCCAGAGTGCTGTTTACACTCTGACTCTTGAACTCTGAGCAATATGGCTCAAATATTCAGAGAAATTTTGTGTCATGCATGAGCTTTATAGGGAACACTGAGGGAGGCTCTCTCTTCCTCACCGAATGGCCAAGCCTCAATGCCCAGTGCCTCACCAAGCACATTCCATGCCCACCACTCCTTCCCTCCTCCCCTCCTCCTGTCCTGGATTAGCCATAAATCACACACACACACACACACACACACACACACACACACACACACACACACCTGCTCTCTCATTTCAGCTTGCTCAGCACACCACAGTCAGATCTGTCTAGTACTCATCCGTGTACCCTTGCTCTTATAAGGGCTCATGAGTTTCTTTCCTCTGGTTTTGATCATACTGCTTGCTGATGGGCAGGGTCACACAGCTGCCTAACAACAGGCTTTGGATACTTGCTCAACTGATTTCAATTCGCCCTTCGGCCACTTGCTAACTCTGTGAGCCACTTTGTGGGAAACTCAGCATCTCCAGGTCTTGGGTTCTCATCTATGGGAGGAAAAAAAATCATATTGGCTAGAGTGGTTTTAAGAGCTGCCTGTGTTTTTTTCAGTCCTTCTCCTTGAATGTAGCTGGCTTTTGTGACTCACTGTAACAAATAGAATGCAGTAGAAATGACACTGTGTAATTCTGAAAACATCCTGTAAAAAAACAAAAAAAACCCAGAAACCATGCAGTTTCTGCCTGACTCCTTTAAGATACTTCTAATTGGAACCAACCTCTCTCCATGAAGGAGCCAAGCACCACCTGAAGACTCCACACAGGTATTTCAGCCAGGGCCCCAGTGGAGGACCCAGATGATGTCACATCCACACTAACTGAGGCTCAACATGACTTCACCTCTCATCACGATCTGTCTTACTCCATTATGTGTTGCTTATAACAACACACCGGAGGTTGGCCATTAACTAAGAGAGGAGGGTTGTTTACCTCCCAGTTTCTGAGGTTCACATGCCTAGACGGCTACTGACAAGTCCCCCTCCCCCATGAGCCTACTGTCTAATGCCCATGGTCATTTCAGCTCTCAGAATACGGACATTACTAACAGAGCACCTGGAAGTTATGCCCGGTGATTTCTAGGGCTCGGCACCAGTGGCCTTTCAATGTATTCTCTTGGAGCTAGTATTGTTGCACTGCCATACACTAATCAATAGGATGCAGATGTGTCTGGGAGTATAGTCTAAGGAACTAGATCCCATGATCACGGAGATCACCAGAGCATTCCAATAGGCTGAAACTTCAGGAACAATGGGAAGGACTGGTCAAATCCAAATAGAACCTGGACACGGAACTCTGTCTTCTGTTGAGAATTCAGTCTTTTCTCTGTGACGGTGTATACCTGACTGGATAATGCTTGCCACACTGAGGAGGTATTATGGTTTAGATCTGAAAAGCCCTCCCACAGATTCATGCATTGAAAGCTTTGTACCTAGTACAGTCATGAACTGAGGAGGGAGGGACCATGGGGCATGATTGGATCACGGGCACTCTAATCCCATTGATGGATTTCCCCATTAATTGAATTATATGTTGATAAGATATTCTTCCAGGAAGAACTTCAGGTGGTGAGTCCTAATTAAGTGAAGCAGTCCCTGGGGGCGTGGCTTTGATGACATGCTTTATCCCTCTCTCATTCTCTCATGTTATGGCCACCATGAGATGAGCAGTTTCATTCTTTACCTTGTCCATCATGATGTTCTGTCCTACAATGGCCAAGAAACAACGTGGCCAAATGACAATAGACTAAAACAGTTCTGAAATTAGGAGCCCAAATATTGCAATTCTGTGTCCAGGGACTAGACCCAGGGCTTTGCACATGCTACGTAAGCACTCTATAGTTGAACTCTATCTCCAGTTCTATATGAGCCAAAATAAATCTTTTATCTATCAAGTTACAGTTTCTGCTCAAGTATTTTGTGACATAGTCCTAGCTAACACAGAGGCTAATTGAATTTGCTTAGAATCAATTGATATGTTTATTTCACATAAAATTTTCATTTGGAGTGATATTGAGACTGTTAAGTTGATGTTCGATCAAATATCTAGGTGCCATGGCCTAGCCAAGCTGGAGAATTAAAGGTCATCACAGACCTTGTTTCTTGGAGTCTGGATGCCATGCTGTGAGCCATCTAAGTCACACAGAGAGCAAGAGAACCTAACCAGTCTGCCACAGATCAAGTGGCAGGTATGGAGGGCAGGTGCCTTGGGAGGGTCACACCTGGTCCTAGTGTATGGAGGGCAGGTGCCTTGGGAGGGTCACACCAAGTTCTAGTGTATGGAGGGCAGGTGCCTTGGGAGGGTCACACCTGGTCCTAGTGTATGGAGGGCCGGTGCCTTGGGAGAGTCACACCTGGTCCTAGTGTATGGAGGGTAGGTGCCTTGGAGGGCTCACACCCGGTCCTAGTGTCAGTAATTCACATCTCTTGAGCTGAAGCTTGGGAGATCATGGTGGAGGGAATACACCTCCTCCATTTTCCCTTTCAGACCCATGATCCCCTGGATCTGTGTGCACAGTGGGATGTGGGCCTGTTGTAGGATAACCTTTTGTACACTGTGAAGATGTGTGTTTGCCAAGGCACCTTCTGATTGGTTGAATAAAGAGCTGAATGACCAATAGCTAGGCAGAGAGGATAGGAAGGATTTCTGAGGAGAGAGAGAAAGAGGAGGAACCTAGGTGCAAGGATTATACCAGGGAGACGCCAGGTAGACAATGAAGAGGTAGGACATATGGAACAGAGTAGAGGTAACTGAGCCATATGGAAGAATGTAGATTAATAAAAGCAGGTTAAATTAAGTTATAAGAGCTGGTGGAACAAGCCTAAGCTAACAGCCAAGCTTTCATAATTAATAAGAAATATCCTTGTCAGTATTTGGAGGCTGGCGATCCAAAGACATTCCGAGAAGGAAACTTGCTATCTGGGCGTCTTCACCACACTGCGGTTTGGAGCAGTTTGTCACAGGAATATGAAGCTGGGGTGTAAAATCTTCAGAGGAGAGCTTCAGGTGGAGGCGGGAGGAATTTTGCTGAAAGCCACAGCTCCCCAAACAGGCCTCGTTAAGCCAGATTATATGTGATCTTACCTCTTTCTGTCTCAATTTTGTTTTTTAATTTCCCTAGAAGTGACGTCTTCTGTGGCCCACCACATTAGGCTCAGTTTTAAATCCATTTCCTTCACTTCATGTATCTCCATGTTCTCAGCAATCTATGTCCATAGGACACATCAGCCTGAGCTAACAAAGAAATCCAATTATGAAGATGCTGCAAGACTTCTATTATGATAAATAATTCAGCTTAGGATACCTTGAGAGATACTCTCTTAAAAGAAAAGTTAAAAGATGTCATAATTACCAAAGTTCATTCTTCTCTCCTTCTATAGAGACTCTCATGAGCTTGACTTTGGGGCTGTGGGTTGAACTTAGGCCTCACACATGCCAAACTCTGGCTCCACCACCAAGCAACACCTCCACCCCTGTCTTTGGAATTCTGTGCATTAGCTTTGAACTGGCCTGGAGTCTCTCGCCATGACAGGCACTGGGAACAGACGTGAATGATGAGGTTGCATTGGAAGGAGATGCATTTCTGGAGGGAAGCAAGAAAGAAACAGGCCATTTGTCTTCCAATCTGCGCTCCCTAGCCTGACTTGGGAGCCGGGACTACTTCTGCTGAAGGGATGACAGAGTTGGGAAAACCAGTTCTTTGCATTCCGACTGCAGGGGACTCTAATTCTATCCATGCTGTCACGAGCAAGCTATGTCAGAAACAGATGGACATGTCTGTGTTTTGCCACAGTGTCAGCATTTGATTGACAGTTCACCTGCTACATACATTATTTCACTCAGTATTCACGGCCGCTCACACACAGAGGTCCTTTTATTCCAGTCTTAATTATTATTAACTCTCAGACCACACTTTCATGACCCACACAGTAGTATACACACACACAGGTAAGGAAGGGTTAAGGAGGCTGCAGCGCTCAGAGAGGCCCTAGGAAAAGCCTCTATCAGTTCTCAGATTAGAAATCTCATAAACTTGTAGGCACAGGGCAGCTCACAGCACCGGCAGATGCAGGTTCCTGTGGCCGGCTGTTTCAAGTGTCAGTTCAAGTGGGCTGTGTGTCACAGACAGGAGAAACTGCATTAAAGCCAGAGCTCCAGGACAGACAGATAGCTTTCACTTTGGCAATTTTCCTGAATGAGGCTTGTGGCCAGTGACAGGATGATAGGTCAACTGACTTGCCATGTCTCAGTCTTTGGGGGCCCCTTCTCATATGGTCCCAGGTAAGGGTGCTTGCATCTGAAGTGACTGGTAGACAAGTGTGTCTAGTGTTTCTAATATAGTTTGATATAGCCACAGATGTCATTATTTGTTGCCACAGATGTATTATTGATCAACATA
Organism: Peromyscus nudipes; assembly: GCA_902168325.1. Classification (NCBI taxonomy): domain Eukaryota; kingdom Metazoa; phylum Chordata; class Mammalia; order Rodentia; family Cricetidae; genus Peromyscus; species Peromyscus nudipes. Next base: position 14,012 of record CABHPH010160540.1, on the reverse strand, counting down.
TGTCTTCTGGCATCCTAGTAAATTGTCAGTTACTTAGTTCTATAAACAGTACAGCCATTCGATCTTAATACTTACACACAAAATGGAAAAACTCAGGTCAAACATGTTGCTTTCTAAAACGGCTGAAGGCGAGGCACCACCTGAAAGGTGCGGTTCCATGTAGCATACAGTGACCGTGGGTTCTTTCACACTCTTTAAAATTCCCTAATAAAGAAGGTCTTAATTAGGAGACTGGCTTTAGAAGTGGGGTATGCCTCCAACATCTGGAAACGCCCAGAGGTTTAGAAGACAACATACAGAAGGCAAAGTGATACATCATTTCCACAGGGCATAACCAGCCTTCCATTTAGCTGGGAGAACCAAGGATGATGAAGGAGACGAGAATGCAAAGGCTATAGGCATCCTAGCCCCAAGATTCCCTAGAAGGTTGAGGTCATTGGTTACAGTCAGTCCTTAGAAAGTGTGGGCAGTGGCTGAGTCAGCTTGGGCACAGCATTTACACTCCCACAGCCACAAATCATGATCTGAAATGGAAGTGTGCCCAAGTCCTAGGACAGGTTTGGTCCCTGACCCTGAGGACAAATGGGGCTGAGGAGCAGTAGGACACTGACCATTCACAGACCCATGCCCAGGAGCCACTGGGACATACACAGTTTCTCAGCTGGACCATGCCATCTCTGCTCCTCATGACCAACATTGATTAGGGAGGAAAGAATCCCTTTCTCACCTTTTGCTGGCCTGAGGGTCCTATATAACAAAAGGCCAATTTACAAGAAAATACTCGAGTGTAATTTTATGGAGTTTGAAGACTCTAAGCCACAGACCTGTTCACTTTTGTGCCAGGTGTGATGAAGATTCAGGCCACAGACAAGTATAATGGGGGGATGTACTATTTGGTGTAATGGTAACAGACTGCGGGAGCTTAGCAGGAATTATTGGCCCAGGTTCTTCTGTCTGTCCCTGAGTTGTGAGAGATGAGGTGTTTCATTGGCCATGGGTGTAGAGATGTTCTTTATTGCATGGGAGCATCCTCACTTTCTTCAGGGAGAAGGGTGAGAAGGTAAGAGTGATGTCTAAGGTCTTGGGAAATGTCCCGAAGGCTTATCTGTTGAAGACTTGTTCAGGACATTATTGGGAGATGGCAGAACTTTGAAGAGTGTGGGGGGAGACCTAATGGGAGAAAGGAAGTTAGGTCCTTGGGGATGTGCCTTTGGAGGGGACATTGGATCCCTCATTTCTCTCTCTTGCTTCCTGAACGCCATGAAATGGGCAGCTTCTTCATCCCACACTGCTCCCCTCCCTAGAGAGGAAGAGGGGAACTGACCTCTTTAAGGAAGGTCATTGTAGGCTCTTGGGGAAAACTCTGTTACTCACGTGATTCAGGTGAGAATATCACAGGACCAGGCAGGGGTCACAGGAATGGGACCTTCTTCTCTCAGTTGGGCACTGTTGAGGTGTACCTTCCCAGGAGGCTTTGCACAGAGAGGAGAGCCAAGTGCTGGGTACACAGTAAGGCAATATGAAATTTTGTCAAAAGGAGGCTTCAAGTATCAGAGGACCCTAACCCTCAACAAGGGATGCAATGTGAAATGTCAAGAAATGGCCTTTCTTGTGGGAGCTTAGCAGGACCTATTGGTCCAGATTCTTCTGTCTGTCCCTGAGTTTTGAGAGATGAGGTGTTTCATTGGCCTTGAGTGTAGAGATGCTCTTGCAAATGCAAGCATGGAGAGAAGGAGGCTGAGGAGCCCAGCTGGGAGCTAAGGTAGAGGCCCAGCAGGAAGAAGGCTGGGGCAGACGCGGAAGTGTCAGAATGGCCAATGAAAGGGTCTATCATAATTACCCTCTAGGCTCTGGAGAACAGCTCCAAATGTTTGAATGAGAGTTGTGAGCCTAGCCTTGATTATTTTATGATGTGGTTATTCAAGCTGTGGCAGCAAAAAGGGACAGAGGACTAGCACAGGAAAACTGTCAGTTGTCCTCACAAATTCTAGAAACAGATCACTGAGCACACTACCTACCTAGTGCCTGTGGGGAGATACCAGGGTCCTGGGGAGTCAGAAGCCGGAGCAGTACTCAAGCCACAAACTTCGGTGTAGTTTCTAGGGCAGAGGCAAGGCAGGGTTGCACGAGCAGCGTGAACGGTATGTGGGCTTTGGGCCACGGGTAAGTCTCTAGTTGCCTGGTTACCTCTGAGATTTTGCTGTCTTAGCCCATTCAGAAAACATAACGAAATATCATAGGCTGAGGGGCTTCTAAATGGAAAATCTATCTCTCACAACTATACAGTCTCGAAAGGCCAAAGTCAAGGAAGCTGGCTCACTGATGGTGTCTTCACATGGTAGAAGAGGCATATAATCTGTTTTGGATCCTTTTCATGAGGACACTAATCCCATTCATGGGGCTTTCACCTCCGAGACTAGTTATCTCCAAGCGTCTTCATTCCACTTGGAAATGAGGCTATCAAAGATAAACTTGGTTGAAGACAGGGAGTGGAGCAAATTGAACTGCCCCTTGGGTGATTAGGTGACTATTGCCCCCTGTGGTGGGGCAGAGAGAGCAGAGGGGTCCCATGTGAGTCAGCTACCACAACGAGTTAACCAGCTTATATGAAGAACTTATTTTGGCACCTGGTATTAGAGATTTTAGTCTGTGATTGCCTAGCATTGTTTTGGACCTGCAATGTATAGGCACATATGGGCAGAGGATCCTGGGGTTGCAAACAGAACTACTGGCCTCACAGCCAGGAATCAGAAGTCCCTAAGGAGGGAATCAGAATCCTAGATCTCCTTCAGGGGTGTTCCTCAATGATTAAAAGTCCTAACAGCCTAGACCATCCATCCCCACTTCATAGATGTTCCATGATCTCCTGAGAGTACCATGGCGGCACTAAGTCTCTAACAGGAGACCTTTGGAAGAGAATCTAGATCCAAACTATTGCAGGTTCTGACTGATTGGCTTGCAAATCAAAGACAGGCCTAGCCATCTAACAGAATTTTCTAGTTCCAGGGGGGGACAGGTACTCCCTTGCCAAAGAGGGTTTTTTTTTTTTGTTTGTTTGTTTTTTTTGTTTGTTTGTTTGTTTGTTTGAAGATAGAAAAATAATGTAACATAGAGAAAACTAAAAATGCACACAACACAGTCCAAAGTTCAGCCACGGGAACAGTGTAAGAACCCTGGTTGCTGTGCTGCCTCGGGGCTCTGCCTTCTTTCCAGCAGCTTGGGGATGATAACAGCCTGTCCACGGCGCTTCTGAGGACCACTCGAGCTGATGTACTCAAGACCTCCAGGTCAGAGCCCAGTCCACAGTTGGCACGTTCGTCTACTATCATGTCAACTAATAACAAACTTGGCATGTGGTGACTAACTAGCAAAGAGAGATTGGAAGGGCAGTTTGAAGGGGAGATACGGGCATGTCAAGATGTAGCTGCTCTCTGCCTTATCATGGGCTGACTCCTGATGAACACACTGTAAACTGGAAATACAAGCTGAAATGCATTCAATTTCCCCACGCTCCCACACACCCTCGCTTAGTAACAGAGCCCTCTGTGTTGGGTTGTTTCCCCTGGTGGCCCAGTAGGAAGGGCACTGACTGTTGCCCAGTTTGCAAGAGAGTGACATACCACAGAACATGAGCCTAGAGAGATTCAAAGTCAGGACAGTTTCTACTGGAACTTACTGCTTTTGCGTTTTCACAACATTCCAAAGAGGAACCATTGGTCAGGGACTGTCTGCACTGTCACAGCTTCACAGCTTGGGTCAGGGACCGTCTGCACTGTGACACCACACAGCTTGAAGATTGCAAAGATCTGACTTAGGGCACTGCAGAAAGAAAAATGAGGGAGACAGGGAAGGATCTGCTGAGTTTCACAATGAGTGATTCTGGGAAAGTGGGAGGATTCTCTACTAAGTCACTCACAGTGAACAGTTATTGAGTACCTACTGGATGCCGAGTACAGTGTGACCCGGGGAGCGGTAGTAGGGTACTGAAAACTAAGAAATTATTTCTTCAAAGCCTTTTCCCTCCCATTCCTTTCTTTCTTTTTTCTGTCTTCTCTATCCTTCTGCATCACTTGATCCTCAAAAGTCAAATTTTGGTAAGTGTGTGCTGTCTGGTGGTAGCAACACTAAGAGTGACCCCGAGTTTGGAAGTGAATATGGGGGACAAGGTAGAGATTTTGAGGGAGCCATGGTACGGTTGCAAAGGATGAGCACTGTGCAAGAGGAGCGGTATGGGGAGGAGAAAAAAGAGGCTGGGGGAACCTGGGGGTGTAAGGCTAACCCTGTCATTCTGCTCTCTCGCTGTATGTGGAACCCTTGAAGGGACGACTAGTGTCCTCTGCCCCACAGAACCCAAGGCTAGATTGGACCAACTGACAAAATTGAAGCCTCCATCTCAAGGGCTTATGCCATGCATCCTACCCTAGCCCACGCACTCTTGCCTGTTCAGTAGCTGCCGATATTCTTACTCATCTTTAAGCCGAACACCCCTTTATGCTTAAGTGGACACAGCCTCTGCTTCACTTACTGGTTTTGGATTCACTGTTGGCAGCCATAACTGGCAACAATCAGAGTTCAGCTACCAACCAGGAATGGTGTCTTCCACACTCACCACCTCTGGCACCACTGAGGCAGCAAGATACTCCCTAGAGGGGCCAGTAGATTTCTAGATAGGAAGAATATCGAGAAGGACAGTCAGAGTGAGAGCAGCCTGAGAACCAGATGCCCTCCTGCCTTTCTGGCCACCAGCTCCAGAAGATCATGGTGGCTGAGCTTTCCATCCTGTCCCTTGTGCTCAAAGATCACATCTCCCTGCAGCACGGCTCTTAGCCCCAGCTTGAAAGACAAAAGTTCAGCAAGTATATCAGGAGAGTCACTATGCCATTGTCTGGGGAAGGGGGTATATGTATGTGTATACATTTGTGTGTGTGTGTGTGTGTGTGAGAGAGAGAGAGAGAGAGAGAGAGACAGAGACAGAGACAGAGACAGAGACAGAGACAGAGACACAGAGAGAGAAGATCCAGGAAGCCGTGAGGGAGCATTTCCAGAACCTAGTGTGGGACTCACACCCTGCAACCTGTGGACCATGCAGCCCATTGTCCTTTCCATGTCTCAGCAGCACATGGGTCCAGAGAGTGTCTTCACCTCCTTCCTGCCTTCTTCATGTCCCACTAACCTCCATTTCTGTTCCTCCTGTGAGTGCAGCAACACCTCCATTCTAATCAGGCAACCTGCAGATTATGAATGCTGCCCATAGGCTGCCTCGACTTCAGCAGGGAGGAAATTGGGATCTGGTGGGTGACCTGAGGACTAGTCCCTAGGGAGATGTAAGAGACAGGGCTGTCAACAACACACTTCTGGAGTACAGAGAAGCTGCCAGAAAACTTTCTGTCTCTCCAATCTCCAGATACAACCTGTTCTCAGCAATGACCTTGGTCCTGGGACCCCTCCCACAACCACTGCAGACAGCCTCACTCACAGGTATGAGACAGGGGCAGAGGTGAGCTGAAGTCATGAGTTTATTCTCTGGTGCCTTCAGGCAGGTGGCCCGGACTTTTCTGCTAGAGGGATGGAGCATTCTCCAGGTATCCTATATCCAGCACACCCTGGGCCACCATGGCCCTCCCTGTGCCCACTGTACTGTTCAGAGTGGTCCTGACCAGCATGCACTCTGTTTTCTGTGGGGGCCCAGACTGAAACATTGGGTGGTCTCACTTTCAGCTCTTGTTTTTCCACAGTGTCAGCATTTCCAGTCACAAGTCTGTGCTGCTTTGATAGCTGAGGTAAATAGTGGAAGTGTAGATGAGGGAAGATAGCATTCGCCACTCTGCGAGCGAAGCTGCTCCTGACCCAGCTCACTCTGGGCTCAGGGTCCAACCTCTGGTTGCTTTCAGACCCTTTTCTGTCCATCCTTGGCTGAAGTTGGTTTCCATGTGGGTGTCAAAGAACCATCATCCTCTTTACAAGTGCCTTTCGTCTTCTGCCATCGACAACTCACTGTGTGCGGTTTGCCTTTCACGAAGAATAACATCTCTGGTATGATGCCCAGATCGCTGGCTGCCAGCCTGCATGCTTAGATGGGGCAAACATCTTATGGTGGGTCACTGAGTCCCCCATGGATGGACTCACTTTAATATGGGATTGTTGCTCAGGACAGGCATTTTCATGAATGGGAGTCAAACTGAGTCACCCCAATGGCTGCCCATGGACACAGGGACAGTTCTGTGTTGGTGCCCCATCCTTACTTTCCATCTCATTCCCACACAACCACTCTGTACTCACAGGTTGAGAGCTCCACTCTCTGAGGGTCAGTGGAGCATGTCTGATGCCAGCAATAATGGAGTCACCAGATAGGAAGTCAGAGAGGAGAATCGAGACATCCATGCCTCCAGACAGAAAGGCAGAAGCCACATTCTTGTCCAAACCCACCCAGTGTCGCCTAGATGGCCACATTCCCCTTCTGCTCATAGATGGCCCTGTTCCTGGGAAGAGCAAGGATCTCCCCCATGTGTGTGACAACCCAAGCAGCTTGGGACTCGGTCCGTGGTCATCATTAAATGTTGTATGTCATACAACAGCATCCTTTATGGTTCCAGACCCTTACTAGACAGCCAGCAGCTTCTGCCAGTCTATTTTGATTACTGAGCATGAACTCAGCCATTCTCTTCTTGATGAGGAGAATAAAATCCAAGCTCCCTTCAGGAACCCACAGGTCTAGCAATCCTTGTCTCTTACAATCTTCCTCGGCTCATTCGGGTCCCCGCAACTTCTGCCCCTCCAAAAGACCTCTACACTCCCTGGGCAGATCTTCTCCAGCTTTTAGCCTCACCCTGCCCTTTCCTACTTGTCCCCTACCACAAACCATTACATCATAGTTTCTTGCCAGTTTGTGTTCTTACCCACCATCCCCATCAGCTTGGGAACTTCATAAGGGATAAACAGTCAAAAGTCTTTGCCTCTTCCTGACTCTATCACCAGGACCCTGGAGAACCTGCTTGGTATATTCACATCTTCAGGGGCTGGATAGGTGCTGTCACAGGTTTGATACCAGGGGTCCTGTCTCCAGGACAGAGGGTCTAGAGGATCCCAGCTAGCTATGCTCCTCTGTGGACCAGCAGGGATAAGGATGTCATGCTCCAGTAGTCAGAACATAGTGGCCCAGAACCTCTTGAGAGGGGCACATGAAGAACAAGTGCGCAAAGAGGGGTGGCATTGGCACTGGGGGTTCCAGAGAGCTGAAGGTAAGGAATGAGGTCCCAGTAGGAGCTCTGGAGCCAGGCGGCTTGCCCAAGCCACAGCTGGCCAGTTTCAGCTGAGCCTCTGGGGAAAAGAAGGGCTGTCTAAACAGGAAGTTCACCACCCAGAGGCTGATGTGTCTTTGATAAGTGCTAAGCCCTTCTGGGCCTCTTTCCCCAAAACATTCTTCCACAGCTCTGAGGCACGGAAATGGACTCTGCATCTCCTCAACCCAGTCACCGTGCTCCAGAGGAAGAGACAGAGAGAGGCAGGAAGAGAGATGAGAGGCAAGGAGCAACGGGTAGAAACACCACAAAGAAAAGTGAACTAGAGAGAGACATGAGGAGGCAGGAGTGTACTGTAGGGGAGAGGCAAGGAAGAGCTGGAATGGGCATGCAGTTTCTCTACTGTGGGCTACATATTCACAGAACTTGCAAAAGCTAGGAAAGTCTTGTAGAGGCAACCCAGAATACCTCAGGCCTCCCCATTTGTTAGCTCCCTGCCTGTAAAGAATCCAGTCAGAAGCCCATCCTTGTAGAAGTGTATGTATGGGATCCCTCATGACCTGTCTGTCATGCTCCCTTGTGGGGAGTCATTGCCCTCATCTCCCAGGAAGCAACTGGTGTCCTTGGCATCCACAGCAGTGTCCCCCACTGCTTTGCACTTGGAGAGTCTCTCAACACAGAGGGCCAGTTAGAATTTCTGTCACACGGCGGCTGGGCATGCTACCTTTTGCAGTGAGTTGTGTGACACTGACAGAGTCCTTCACTGCTAAGCCTTAGCTTCTAAAACAGGGAGGATGAGTGTAGCTCCTGTTTAAGGTCACTGTCAAAGCTCAGAAGGAGGGGCTGGAGAGGTGACTCAGCAGTGGCAGTTAGGAGCAATGGCTGCTTTTCTAGAAGGCCAGAGATCAATTCCTAGGACCCAGGTCAGAAGATTCACAATTACCTGTGACTCCAGCTCCAGGGGATCAGACACTTCCCTGGCCTTTGCTGACACCTTTACACACACACACACACACACACACACACACACACACACACACACACAAACACGAGAGAGAGAGAGAGAGAGAGAGAGAGAGAGAGAGAGAGAAATAGAAGGAGTATGGCCAGGCTAAGTGTCTGTCACGAGAACACTGCAGACCAGAGAATGAAAATGTTAGATGGTATCTCTTCCATCTTGGGTAATGCTTCCCCAGGGCAGGTAGGCAAGTCATAGAACCAGAGCTCCCAAGACAAAATGCGTAGTAGGGAGGCCTGGCCAACTATTCACCTATCTCAGGAGGCCACAGTGGGCTTCCTGGTTGAACATGTGGAAGGGAAGACAGTTACATGAGTCCCTTTTGGGATGGGATGGAGCATGAGGAGCCAGAGGCAAAGGCTATGGCTGTGTTTGGCTGAGTCAAAGGCTGACTGATTCTGGGGTCTTGTCTCTGAGTTAGATCCCATGGGTGTAAAGCAAGGGAAGCAATATTTTCCCACACTCTGGACAAGCAGATTTATCTCAGATACTGACACTTGCTTCTCTCTGAAAGAGGCAGAAAGAGTTTCCAAGGCTATTTGAACAAAAAGCCTGAAATTCTTCCAGTGGCTCTGGTGGCCAGGATAGCTGCTGTATGACTGGCAAGTGGGTAGTTGTTGAGGTGTACCCACACGGGACAGAGGGGTAATTCCCATCCTGTGTGGGATGGAGCAGAGATGAGAGGTTTCAAACTACTCAAAATGGTACTCAATGGCAACTTATGAATTATTTCTAGAAGTTTCCATTGAATATTTAAGGGCTTGGTTGAAGGTCTGAAATAACAGAAAACAACCCAAAAAATCAGAGGACTTACTGAAGAGTGTATTTGGAGGGCGCAGCCAAGATCCAGATTAACATCCCAGATGCTGACCATCTCTTCTGATTCGCAGTCTCTTCCTTTTGCCTCATGGCCCCATGACTACCACAAAGCCTTCCACCTTTTAACAAGATCAAATGTCCAGGCTGAGAGCCCTTGTCTCCCTTACCTTAGGGCTCTTACCATGTAACACCATGTCTCCTGGGACTTGTTAGGACTGTGCATTGCTGAGGTCCCACCCAGACCTGCTGAATCAGAAACCTGGGATGCAAACAAACTGTATGTTAAGAGACCACTGGAGAAGTTCTGATTTTCCCTCAAGCTCACATGCTACTGCTCTAGAGCAGTCGTTTGTCACCCAGCTGAGCACTGGGGTTACCTACTGCACTTCAGAAGTACCATGCCCAAGTCCCACTCATAAGGCAAGGGTGATTTCAATGGTCACAGTGTACTGTAGTTCGGACCTGAAGTGGACCCCAGACATCCATATGCTAAAGGCTTGATACCCAAGGTGGTACTTTTGGAAGGAGGAAACTTTGGAAGGAAGGGCCTGATAGGAAGGCCTCAGGTAAATGGAGGTGTGGCCTGGAAGCAGACTTTGGGCCTGGTCTCCTTTCCTTTCTCTCTTTCTGACCCCTGTCCTGCCACATGCTCCCACTATGATGGCTGCCTCCCCCTGCAGACTCTAAGCAATCGTGGCTGGAACCTTAAAAACTGTGAATGAAAGGCTACAGAGATGGCTCAACAGGTTAAGAGGACTGACTGTACTTCCAGAGGACCTGGGTTCAATTCCCAGCACCCGCATAGTCACAACTGTCTATAACTCAGTATCAGGGGATCCAACTCATGCAGGCAAAACACCAATGCACATAAAAGAAAAATAAATCATTAAACATTTTTAAATGAAAAAAGTGAATTAAAATAAATCTTTCTTCTCTGTATATTAATCCCTTCATATATTTTGCTAAAGGTAGAAAGTTGACAATATACAGGGCCTGCACTCATGGTCCTAACAGGAAGTCCCAGTAGGGAGTGCTGGCCTGGCCTGGCCTTCCTGGGAGAGAGTTGATGTTCATGAGGCCCATTATCTCAGTTTGATTTTCTGAATCTCATTTACTAACCTTTGTGAGATTTTCCTCTCTTTCCATGGTCTGTGCCATGGCACATAGCTAAAGGACCACCCTCCTCTCCATGTTTTTCCTGGGGTAAGTGCCAAACAAAAGACTCATTAAACAAAGCCTTTGTCCAGAGAGTTTATATATGTCTAGTGAAAATGGTATATTGTAGTTTCCTCAGGGCTGTGGTCTGTTGTCTGGGAGGTTATGGTATTTTATATTAAATTGGTTAAGATGTATTACTTATTTTGAGTGCAGTGGATGATGCTATGGTTTGCGCCAATATAACATTTTCCTTGTTAATGCAACCATAGGAAGGATTTCAGAGAAATATTAGTTTGCCACATTATTCACATTATTATAATTTGACCACTGGGAAATTCCCAGGGCTTATGGGCAACCCCAAAGTAGGGCCCCATTCTGTAAATACCTAACATGCATGGGAGGCTTTGGCTGGCTTCCTTTTTTGGAACATGAAGCCAGGCTTTGGCCAGTGAGAAAGAAAACACATTTGGATGTGACTGAGAGGTGGAGGAACACTTCAGAGTTGCGAGCCTATGGAAGGGGCAGGTCTCCTCAGGGGGCTGTCTGGCACAAATAGCTACAGGTGTGGTGGACGGAGTCCAGCTGGTGGCGCTCTCATCCGACAGAACATAGACACCTATCAATAGGGATGAAGCACAGGGCTAGGGATGTGAGGGAAGTGAGGTAGAGCAGAGCTGATCATCCCTGAAACGTCTCTTTAGCGAGGAGGGTCAGTGGAGGATTGGTCGCTCTTGGCCACCAGCCTCGGAAGACTCTTGGACAGAGAATGATATGTGAGAAGATACCAGAGGAGATGGAAGCAGAAAGGTGTGCCTGAAAATGGAGAGGGACAAGGGCTAGAGGAAGAGCCGGGAGAGGTTTTGAGATGTTTTGGATAAAGGACTGGCAAGTTCTGGTACTCTACAGCTCAGCAGGGTGAAGATGGTTAACAACGGTACAGCTCCAAATTGTTAGAAGATTCGGAACGTCCTCATCCTCATGAAACTGTGGATGTGTGCACTCAGGTCATTATCCAGCTTACCCAGAAGTGAAAGTACTACAGTACACATCATAAATATGAACAAATCTTATGAGTCCTTCAGAAAATAAAATTGAATGAATTAGCTCATAATTCATGTACAATGTCTTTATTCAGTGCTTTACTGTGAGTGTCCCCAGAGGGGAACCTCAGATTAGACACGGCATGTCTTTTTGCTTCAGAATCTGACATGCTGCGATGCTTGAGAGATTTCCAGTCCGCTGGGAGGGAAGAAATTGTTCAAATCTGAAATTCTAAGTGTTTAAGGTGGTTATTCAGGCCCTCTTAGCATTACAAAAAAATGTTTACCATTATTTTACAAATTATATTTTCCACCCATTTCAACTTTTGGTTTTTTGGCTCTGTTCCTCCAGACTCTCCGTGGCCATATCCAGCAAGTTGCGCAGCCTCTGGGCTTCTGAGTCTAGTTGCTACAAAATGCAAAAGTCCCGAAACCTGCTTTTCCTTACACTGAGCATCAAAGATGGTCCCCAAAGGCCATCATGCAAGACCAGAGCTGTCCCCAAGGCTGGCAGCTCCCCCTGACTCCTCTCATTATAAAAGCTGCGTGAACGGGGTGTGAGACTACACAAAGGCATTCCTCAGAACTGTGAGATCTATTTCTCCTCTGGCCTATCAAATACGCCTTTTTTTCCCCCTGTTGCCACCAATTGAGTGTGGTTTGTCCTCTCCAAAAGTCGTATTGACGGCTGATTGCCACGTGGTGGTGCTTCGAGGTAGAACCACTAAGAGACAATTAGGTCACTAAGCAAGGTAAGAACTTTCTCTCAGGGCAAGATTAGTTCTGTCAGCCCAGCCCTGAACCTTGCCTCTCTTCCTCAAGTGCCTGCTTGTCCCACTTTCCCACAATGCTGTGGCCAGACACAGGGTCATCCACCAGATGTGGCCACTGATCCTGGCCCCCCAGCCTCCGGATCTGCGAGCTCAGTAAATGTCTTTCCTCTGTGACTTATCCAGGCTCAGGTTGTGCAGAAACAACAGAAAGCACATGAAGACATCGATCTTGTTCCCATTTCACTTTGATGCTGAAAATGGTGTGAATATGTCAACAAAACTGATGGGAACAGAGCATGCCAACACCGGGACCTGCTAAAAGGTGCTCGCCTTTGATCCGCCTCCTGTCTAGCAGCTCAGGCTGTGTGCTATTGCCAGCCTTTCTGGAACATTCCTGCTGTCACTAAGCAAACTAAGTAATGTCCAGGTTGAGTGGTATAGAGGGACCTGGGGGAAGGCATTGCATTTTGCAGGGTTTTTTTTTTTTTTAAACTCTGAAGCATTTTATTATCCTATTCTTTCTGTCTGGATGTGAGATCGTCTGATTAGGCTGGGAAAGGGCCCATCTCTCCCTGTGACACTTTCGTGGGTGGCACCTGGCGCTGCTCCTGGTAGCATAGCTGGCGGGAAGAACTTGCTGAGGCTAGAGCAATTGAGAATGCAGGATGGAGTTTGGGAATCTGCAGTCTCAAGAACACATGCATTGAAAACCTCGGAGATTTGTGCTTTGCGAACCATCAGCAAAATTAAGAGATGCTAAAATGCAGAGGTAAGACTTTCTGTTCACAGGTGAAGGAGCAAAGATGGTTTCTAGCCCCATCAGCCAGCAGACATATAATTAGACACGCTTTTCCCTCCAGAACGGTGCAGGTTCAGTGCTCTAAGGAGCCCTAGGGTTTATATCCGGAAATGTGGCTACCCCAACCCTTCTGAAGCTGTAGGTCACAAAGCTGCAGTGGGTGGCAATTTACATAACCTCTGGCTGTTTGTTTTAAATATTCTGTTCAACACAGAATTAAAATGTCTTGCAATGAGTCTACGGTGCTTTTGGTTTGATCTTAGGAGCTGGAAATTTCCACGGAACTCTGTAGAGCTGGTAACCCCTGCCAGTGAATTCAGGGCCACAGGGGATAGTACTCAAAGCCCAGATGGAGTACCGAATCTCACAAAAGAGCAAGCTAGAAGCTAAATAGTCCCCAGTGTATACTATGGGCAAGGCTAAACCCCTAAGCACAATATTTTAACATAATTCCTGAAATCTGGTTTATAATAATAATATCCTGTCCTTGGTTACTGCAAAGATCTCAGGCCATCCTAGCAAGAGCACAGGGATAGAAGCTTCTAGAAAAAAGATTGAGGAGGCCACAGTCTCTGGAAACCCACTTAACTTGCTTGTAGTCACATCATCCAGGTGGGAATCCCATCTCTCTTCAGGGACCGTGAAACTGTCAGGTATACCAAGCATCCGGTGCATCAGAGGGTGAGTGGACACTGAATTGATGTCCCTACCTGTGCTCAGGTTCCTCTTTGTTCCACCTGCAGAGCAGTTAAGGGCTGTTCTTTCTATCTACAAAGCATCTGTTTATGGATGAAGAGCCTCCGTGAGACTCCTGAGTCCTGTGACAGCACAAGTTGGGAAAAGGAGAGGACTGAACTCCATGATGCTGTTCAGATGCCCTTCCAAAGTCTTCAAAGTGTGGACAGGTCCTGATGTGACTGAGACAGCCCCAGGGTCTGCCTGTTGTGACAGCAATGTACTGGTGTAGCCTCAGATACAGTCTGAGAAGGGATGCTGGAAGTGTGAGGAGGAGGGAGGTAATTTCCTTATTCTGGGAAGGCACGGCGTGTACTGCACATTTCCTGTGGCCATTTGAATGCTCTGACTTTCCTAAAGAAGGTACAGAGGGCTGTAGCCACGTGTACATGGAGTGAGGGATCTGAGTGCCCTTGTTTATAAATTGGATCA
>CABHPH010160539.1:0-55423 GCA_902168325.1 Peromyscus nudipes | reverse complement strand
TAGCCATTCTGACAGGTGTAAGGTGGTATCTCAGGGTCGTTTTGATTTGCATTTCTCTGATGACTAAGGATGTTGAGCATTTCTTTAAATGTCTTTCAGCCATTTGTGATTCTTGTTTTATGAATTCTCTGTTTAGCTCTTTAGCCCATTTTTTAATTGGATTGTTCAGTATTTTGATGTCTAGTTTCTTGAGTTCTTTATATACTGTGGAGATCAATCCTCTGTCAGATGTGGGGTTGGTGAAGATCTTTTCCCATTCTGTTGGCTGTCTTTTTGTCTTATTGATCGTGTCTTTTGCACTGCAAAAGTTTCTCAGTTTCAGGAGGTCCCATTTATTAATTGTTGTGCTCAGTGTCTGTGCTGTTGGTGTTTTATTTAGGAAGTGGTCTCCTGTGCCAGTGCGTTCAAAAGTACTTCCTACTTTCTCTTCTATTAAGTTTAGTGTAACTGGATTTATGTTGAGGTCTTTGATCCACTTGGATTTGAGTTTTGTGCGTGGTGACAGATATGGATCTATTTGTAATCTTTTACATATTGACAACCAGTTATGCCAGCACCTGCAATTCTTAATATATGACAATTTCCATACCAAGGCATCCTTTGAGGGCTTGGGTTGGTTGGTTTGTTTATTTGACAGTTTCAGTAATACATCACTCTCCTGGCAAGATTGAACAGGTGCTTCCTATCGCAAGTGGGGTAGCCTGCAGTTAAGGCACCATTTGCTGTTTAGGCACCCCACAGGGTTCAAATTCACAATTTTGTTTAAATACTCTGGACTCTAGCCAAATTAGCTGACCAACCCAGGGAGAGTGGCAGGACACTTACACATTCCACACAAGCACTGATGTGTAAGACTTCAGGGTCACTTAATTCGCTGACACAATCGTAATGGATCGGAGTCGCCGAATGGAAATGGAGTCCCTCTGTGTACAATTAGATCTTGTTCTTGTGAAAGCATCGGCTCATCACCAGAGAAGGTGGTTCTTTCTGATAGCAATGAAGTCTGTGCTCAAAATCCTGCCCAACTTCCTGCAGGAACAGATTATTCAGATCAAATGTGTAAGGTTGATATGTGATGTTGTTTTAACGTCACATTTGATGCCTGTCCTCAGTAGAGCAGAGTGAAGGCTTCTTCATGGCGCAACTCCACGGGCTGCCATTACACTCCACGAGAATGGGCACCCCTGGCATCCTGCACCACCAGATGCATCTCATGCAATCTCTCAGAAACTATGCTCCTTAAAATTATTCACTAGCCTTTAGAGATGAGTCATGCAAGGATCGAGGCTTCCAATATCCATCATGATTTTAAAAGTTAATCTTAGAGCATGCGTAAAGAGGAACTTGATAGAGTGGCAGTCCCTGTATGTTGTGTGTTACATAGACACATAACACATCCTGGATAGTGTATGTCGATATTTAATGGGCCTGACTTTAGAGAGCACAGAGGCCTCTCTTTTTACAGATTCCAAAATAGTTGACGTGTGAATCTACTTCAATCAAAGGAATTCACTGTCAGCTGAAGAAAGATCTGATGTTTGTACATGAGAACAAGACTCACACTTCCAGTAATAGTAGCTACTAACCACCAACATGTTTCTGAAAAGAGAAAGTGTTTATTTTAACAACAACAAAGAGAGAAGTTAAGAAATAGTATCTTGTTTACTTCCAGGAGCATCGTGTTTTAAACAGAAAACAAAACAAAACCATATACCTCTAGCAAGCCTTGAAAAACTTGCTCAAATGGCAGATTTATTTCATCTTTTCAACTTTGCTTAGTTTGGGATGAGGATGTGTTTCTCCCTTGAAAGTCCAGGAAGCTGATTACACCTCTCCCCCTAGGATTGTGTAATGCCTCTAAATAGTTCTCCTGAAGTCTGTTTCCCATCATCGCTGTGAATTTCACAATGTGTTTCCAAATGTGCTTTTAGATATTTTTATCCCAAGCACTGTTCTCCAATATTGTAAACCCTTGTATTCAAGGAGGCTTGGCAAATACTAATGTAGGGTTAGTTTCTTCTCTAGTTATATTACTTTTTTAATGTCAAATATCAAATTCGCATCCAGAATCTGATTGCCCTTTGAGAAGACTTCTTCAGATTGCTTTTTCCTATTCTATTTATGGAATCTTCACATATTACTTTTGGAAAGACCTTAGACATCGATAGCTGTAACTTCCTAACATTACAGAAATAGAAAAAGAAAAATCATATTCCAGCACCCCGTAGCTTGTGAATGGAAAAGGTGAGATTGTGAGTCAATTATCTTGTTTCCAAGTCTAGCATCTTTTCATTTCAGCCCATTGTTGCCCTTCATATTTTAGTGTGGTCTCCACTTAGGCCCACCCTCTGGCAGATGCTGTTTTCTCTTGCCTTCTTCTGATTGGATGACTGCTGATGGAGTCAGTGGGATAGACAGCTGTGGGATCCAGTGAATTGAAGAAGTCTGTGAACTTACAGAAGTGTGCTGCCCACTTGAAGAAAGAGACTACTCAGTTGTTACACATGCCGAAGCAGAGTGCAGGGGATGGTGATGTGTTGTGGGACTCAGAAGAGAAGGGGCATAACTGTCAAAAGAGCTGGGGAGACGTTGAAGAATAAGTGAGAGTCTTAGAGGATGCCGGGAGTTCGCTTAGAGGAAGGGAAACATGCAAAGACAAGCTAAGTGGAGGACAAGAAAGGGAAAGAAATGGTGGTAGGGGGAGGCAAATTTACCAAGTGCTGAAGTATCTGTTGATTACAACACACTCATGAGACGAGAAGAACACCCCTCACACGCATGATTGGGGAATGATGAGCTGGGGAGCTGATTCAAAATTTACTGAATGGTGGATGGAGAAATTGCTCAGTCACGAAAAGTACTGGCTGCTCTTCCAGAGGATCTGGGTTTGATTCCCAGAACCTAAATGTCAGCTCATAGCTATTTGTCACTCCAGTTCTGGGGTATCCAATGCCCTCTTCTAGACTCCAGGAACACCAGATATACACACAGTGTGCATACGTGCATAGGCAAAACACCTACATACGAAAATAAAATAAATTTTAAGATATTTAGAAAACATTAATTAATATTTGACTCCTTTATTTGAAGGAGAGAGATAGAGAGAGATAGCACAAGAGAGGGGGGAGAGAGAGAAGGAGGGAGGGAGAGGAGAGAATATTTGTGTAGATACTCGTGTATACGTGAAGGGTATATGTAGTGCCAATGGAGGCCAGAGGTTGGTGTCTGGTGCCCTCCTTTACTGTTTGCTCTCGACTTTTTTCTGTCTTTGAACTTGGAGCTCCCTGATTCAGCTAGCCTGGCTGACCAGTAAACTCCAGTGACCTGCCTGTCTCCACACACCCCAGCATGGGGATTACAGATGTGTATTTCCGTGTTTAGATGTTTTGTACACAGATGATTAACAGTGTGAACTCTGGTCCTCAGGCTCACACAGGAAGCAATTTACTGAGGCCCCATCTCCCCGGCTTGGGAATTATAATTCTATGGCTACTGTCTAATTGGTTGGATGTGTCTTAAGAACCTAACAAAGCCTTTCTCTGTGAACAATTGCATCATCATCAATGCTGTACAATAATCAATAGTGTCTAGTGTACATTCTTGGTTATATTTAGTTGGAGCACCTTTAGAAACAAACTCATTAAAGAGAACACGCCCTGTGAGACTTACAGTAAATTCCCTCAGTTTACCCTATAGAAACATTACAAGTTTTTCATGGCTCAGGAGAAACCCCTTTCCTCACACACCTGTCCACAGGAGGTGCTAACATCATTTGAGATGTTGCCAAGTTAAAAGGTAGCCATTCATTTTCACTTCATTCTAAGCAATAAACCGTTTGCCCTGTGATTGTCGGCTGCATACATTTCTTCCTCAGGAAAAGCTTACTTCTTCATCACTTTATTGGCGCACTCATCTCTGTCTTGTGTTTTTACGAGTCCCACCCCCGTTGTTCTTTCTCCTCCCTTCTCCCCATCTCTACAGGGACTTGTTATGTAGCCCAGGGTAGCCCCAAACTTGCAATCTTTCTATCTCAGCCTCCTCAGTGCCAGGATTGAAAGGGTATGTCACAGCACCAGGCTGGTCTTCATATGGTTTTATTTCTCCTTGAGATGGTAATTTGTTTCCTTCACCAGGACGTTCTGAAGCTTTTTTACATATGTTTTAACAGCATGCTATTTTCAAACTGTAAGTCTGACATATTTCAGGGTTCTATCTTATCCACAGGGTTAAATTAACTGCCTGTTTGTAATAACTGATCTGTTTGGCTTTGTCTTTGCCTCCTTCATCTATGGACTTTGGTATTTCAGTCTTCCTTGTTATTTATTCTCTATTTTTTTATTCCTATTGCTCAGATTTCTTTGTATTTTTCTCTCTGCTGGCTTGGAAGTCATACATTCTTACCCCATTCATAGTTACACAAGTCTTTTTATGAACAAATTGGATCTTGCCTTTTCTTTCCATTTTACCATATTGGTATGTATGGAATGGATTGCTTTCTTCCTCTTATCTACCTGTTTCTCTCATCTCTTAAATCTTTCTTCTTTATATTATGCAGAATCATTTTCTCTCTTATCATGTATTTTCTTGAGAAAAGAGAGTTTTACTTGATATTTGTTTCAATTTTCACATTTATTTTAGTGTGATACTAGAATGTTACTACATGTTCCAAAAGTAGTTTCTCATTCTCAAACAGTTTAGTTAACACTATTTTCCACAATTTTGTGTTCTTAATTTTGATTTCCTTCTTAGCCAATGAAATACATCTTTTTTTTTCTAAAGTCACACATATCACCCATGCGCACGCCCAGTGGCTTCCTTCGTTCTTGCCCAGTGTTATGACTATTTGGATTCATAATATCCTTTTACATAGCTATCTTCCTTGTACCCAGCTATCTACCTTAATCCACGCTGCTTTTCTTTCCTGGCATTTGTTTTTGCACTGGAGAATTGATGGACCTGATCAATTCTCATCACTGTCTTCTTGATTTTTCTCGTAAACTTGTCGTGTGTCCTTCCTGGTGGGTGTGACTGCTGTTAATTTCGCTTGGATACTGCTGTGCACCTTCCAGTCTCTGCCTTGATATCGTAACGATGACTACGGCTCTGCCTGCTCAGCTCCACCATCCTGCATTTCTGTGGCTTCTGTCAGTTATGCCCAGTGGCAAGGTTCATTCTGCAGTTTTAATTTACTGCTCTTGTGTATGACTGCCTTTATCTCCATCTCGCTCTCCTGCCAACGCTGGCTTCCCTTCAAAGGAGACCTTGTTGTCTTGCACTAACCTGAGGTTCCCGATCCTCAGCGTTGGGGTGAAGATATGTCTGGTATAATGTGTAATTCACCAGCACTTCACTACTCACTAACAAAATGCTTTGAAGTAATAGTCCCTTCCCTTATGCCCAACTGTTTTTCATAGGCCAAGAGCAGTATTAGTATTTTTCAATGTCTCCCTCATTTTTAAAGTTTTAAATGGATTCAGAGCTAGGATTTTCTAGCATGTGAATTTTAGAGCCGTGGTTGTTTTCCTAATAGCTGCATTGTATTATGATTCTTACTTTTGATGTGATTACTTCATGCTTTGGGCTTGGAAATACATGCTCCGCTCCTTGGTTGTGGTTTTTCTCAATAATCAAACCTACCTCATGGCTGTGCTTCATTTAATTGCTCAGCTGAGTACTGCCAAGTCCCCTTTGTTATTGAATGTCTTATTCTGGAGCTGTTTTACAGATGGGCAGCCCCAAAGGGCTGAAGCTACAAATTCAAAGTCACACACTGTCAGTACAGAGGGGTGACTGAAGCAAGGTCAATTAGATTCTGCTTTTCATCTTCTCTCCCTGAGAGCCTGAAGAAGCGGGATCTTTCATTACTTTTTCTTCAAAAGACCTTTTCCCATCAGTTGCGTTTTTCACTGTAGTCCTTCACTTTCTCCTCAGCCCTTGTCAGGTGCTTCCAGCAGAAATGATGGAGTGCTTTTGCACATCTGCACTGAGGGGGCGTGGGGACCTTGGGGTGGAGGTAGAGTGGCTGCACAGAACGGGGGAGATGAAATACAGATTTCCTGTGTGTTATGATTTGCTTAATCTATTGAGTGTCATTGATTTCTTGGAGTCCCTTAACATACACTGCTATATTGAATTTTTTTAAAAATCAACCCAGGCATGGCGTAATGCCATATTTTAATGACAGAAACTAGTTGTAGGCCAGAGAGGCTTTCATACCCTGCACATAACAAACAAAATATGTCAGCCTTTAGGGAGTTTTGGAGCTGAAGAGATGGTTCAGTGGTTAAGAGCATTAGCTATTCTTCCAAAGGACCTGAGTTTGACTCCCAGCATCCACATGGCAACTGATAGCTATCTATAACTCTGGATCCAGAGGATCTGATGCCCTCTTCTGGCCTCTGTGGGTACCGCATACACATGGTGCACATACAAATCTACAGGCAAAACACACACATAAAATAAAAATACAATAAATCTTTTTTAAAAGTTTCTTCTTTGCTTGAATTATATAATAATTATTCCTATGTAAAAAGTTTCTTCTTTGCTTGAATTATATAATAATTATTCCTATGTAGAATGATTATCTCCACCCCATTGTTTTCAACATTTTTCTAAGTTTCTATGGACATTACACATAAATGGACTTCTCTGGCTGCTTGTCTGCCCACAGCTTGCCCATCGGGGACATATAAGCCTGAAGCTTCTCCAGGAGGAATCAGCACGTGCATCCCATGTCCTGATGAAAACCATACCTCTCCACCAGGAAGCACATCCCCTGAAGACTGTGTGTGCAGAGAGGGGTACCGCACATTTGGTCAGACCTGTCAGGGTAAGCCACCCACTGCGAACAAACAGGAAATAGAAAACTGACCTTGAGCTCTGTGATGCAGAGAGTGGTGGATGCACCAAACTCATTTAGGATGGTCTTTAGCATCCCTGTCTTTGGTCACACTGCAGTGGGGGTGGGGGTGGGTCATTTACTTGTATTACATAGCATTTATTAGCATTCACATAGGCATCCTGTTCCGGAGAAAGAATCTGAGCTCGTAGGAGTAATGTGATTGCAGAAAGCACGGATTAGTACTTAGAAATGAAGAATGCTACAACTTCAGCAATGAATTTGAACAGTAAATAAGCTTGTCTTGGCCCTGGTAGTGCTCAAATTCACTTTTTAAAAAAAGTTTGTTTTGTAAATATTTTTCCATCGTGTCAAAAGTAGAAAATACTAACATAGTATATAACGCATGATAAAAGCTGTATCTTTTTCCTGAGTGCTGGGATTAAAGATGTGTACTACCACACTTGGCTTTTTATTTCTTCATTATTTTATTCTACCTTAATTAAGAGAGAAAATATCTAATGATCTATGAAAGTCAAGAACTAGGGACATAGCTTGGTGGTAGAGCATATGCTTAGCACACATGAGGTCCTGGGGTCCAGCACCAAAGCTGGGGGAGAAAGCCTAGGAAAGCTTACATTTATCTATACCAGTACCAAAATAAGCCCCTTGAAGTTTGAAGTGTTCAGCCTATGTTACATTTTAATTGGTAATAAATACCTACAGGGAGTCATATGTAGGGGTTCTTCTTCCAAACACACTTAGAAATCAGATGGGTCAACTGGGAGCACTGTGGGGAATTAAGATCTGTAAATATAGATGTATATATGGAGACAGACAGACAGACCAATAGACACATGGCATGCCTTGTTAAATAAACTGAAGCAATACAGTTCCATTGACAAAATCTGACTTTGCTCTTTGCTTTTCTCTCTGTTAGTTGTCCACTGCCCTGCTCTGAAGCCTCCTGAAAATGGTTTTTTCATACAAAACACTTGCAGAAACCACTTCAACGCAGCCTGTGGGGTCCGATGTCGCCCTGGATTTGACCTCATGGGAAGCAGCATTCATTTGTGTCAGCCCAATGGTTTGTGGTCTGGGACAGAGAGCTTCTGCAGAGGTATGCAGTCTGGCCAGGTCATGTTGTTTCTTGGTTGTCTTGCCCGACTTTCACAATTTAGAGTCTAAGGGGCCAGTCAGTTATTTGCTCATATGCCTAAGAAAGTGAAAACTGGAGGAAGGTTGAGAACTGCTAAGTTTGACTGACCTCATCATTGCAAACTATGCCATTCATATTCCTTTGATGAACAAGCAAAGAAAAGGTCTCTCTAGAGCAGTGGTTCTCAACCCTCCTAATGCTGTGACCCCTTAATACAGTTCCTCATGTTGTGGTGACCCCCCAAAGCATAAAATTATTTTCATTGCTACTTCATAACTATAATTTTGCTACTGTTATAAATTGTAATGTAAATGTAAATAACTGATATGCAGGATATCTGATTTGTGACTCCAAAGGGGTTGTGACCCACAGCTTGGGAACTGCTGGTCTAGAGGTAAACAGACAAGTTACTCCAACTTCAATAGTCAAGGTGGGGTAAGAGAACATCAGGACCGGTGCCAAGTTTGGGGATCGTCAGAGTGAGGGCTAAATTCCTACCACAAGACAGGGCTTGAGTCATGCCATAATCCTTCAATGGGAGCACCTCAACTCAAATGTCTCCAGCTCTAGAAAGTGCAGAATTTATTATGGTGAGATTCCAAGGAGCCAACTCAAGCTGGTGAGAAAGAGAATGGGAACAACAGTTGGGGTCAAGGCTTCCACACCAAAGACAGAGCAGTGTGTCAGATCACCCCTTTGGCTGTCTCCATTACCTGAGTTCCTAGTTCTTATGACTACATAGCCCCAATCTCCAGAGGCTTCACAAGGCAGGCAGGAGGAGGTTTTCCAAGGAAAAAGAAGAGCAAATCAAGGACTTGAGGACCTCTCTCCAACTGCCTGGCCCCCAAAGCTACTCTGTACTAGAGTTGGGACATAGGTATATGTAAAAATTAGTAATTGGTTTTTCTGGAGTTCAGACTTATTTGGACATCTTGGTGGATTGATTTGTTACTGAAACTGGCAGCCTTACTCTGTCCATTGTCAGCACCCTTTGCTGAGGACTTGACTTCAAGACTTCATAATTTCACCCAGATCACTGGGTAAAAGGTGCTGTCTCTGGGGAACCTCAGTGCTTCTATACCCATAGGAGATGTTCACTGACTTGCATTCCAAGAGCATTTGAACATTCCACAGACATTCATTGTCTGTGTTTATTAGCCACTAAAACTGAACCTGGTAGTAAATAGGAAATGATGCCAATCTGGTCTTTATCATGTAGCCTGCCAGAAGTCAAGGACAAACTATGGCCAGCGAGTTGAACAAAAATGGCCGACAAGGAAGCATGAAAAACTGAACAGTGGAGCCTCCAAGGCAATGACAGCAATCAAGGAAAACTAGGATTCCAAGGAATTGAGGGGAACTCTAAGAATAATAAGAATCCTTAGAGCAAGGAGGGGGAAATTACAACTATTTGCACAATAAACACATACTTCAAAGCCAAATTAATTAACTGGAAAATGTAACCTGAGAAAGTCCCTTGGAAGTAGAGGATGATTTTGAAGATAACAGAATTCTGAAAAACATGAAGTGACAGAAGAGCAGACACTAGACATGTCCCTCTCTTGTTAGGAATTCAGAGAGCGGCTGGAGTTGTGGAGTAATGGTAACAGAAGGTCAAAGAATATAACCCCATAGTGACATCTTGAAAATAAATATGCACAACCAAAGCCTTTAAATCTAGTTTACCATCAGTTAGTGAATGCCAGAAGAAAATATTAAAAACAGATCAATGTCTGGAAATAATCTTAGTGACATTTCTGAACACCCCAGAAAAACACAAAACAGCATCGGCTTCCTAGTTACAAAGAGCATTACCTTCAGGAGGCTCCGACAAGCCTGAGGCTGTTTACTGGGCATTCAAAATGTCTGGAGAATTTATTTCTAGGATTCTGAGAGAAAAGACTTAGAATATTGACTTCCAGTCTCAAGCCACTGTTGATGTGTGAAGGCAAAGGATGGACGCTTTCTGTCAAGCAGTAAAACCAACACATCCTTACTAAAATAATTGTTCTGACCACATCTGAAATATTTTCCTTGAAATCACCAAATGAGGTCACCAGTTCTGTGTGAAATGTCTACTCATTCCTCCAAATAATGGACAGTGAAGAAGACGGACATTTTAACTTTTCTAAGCGTGACTTTTCAAAGGAGAAAAGTGGAGTGGACAGTCCACTGTCCCTTCAGAGAAAGGTCTTGACTTTGCCTCCCTGCCTTCCGTAATCTAAAACCAAACTTTGTCCTACACTAAACAGCTGTAAAAGTCCGTAGCACCTCTCTGAAAGCTGTCCATTTGCAAGCCTTGTATTATGCCTTTGATCTTCATCTGCATAAGCCCTCATCTCTTGTCAAGCTCTTCAGTCTGAGAGCGTGGGCCTGGACTGTTTGCTGCAGTTTTCCATCCAGCCCTGATGCTTCCATTGGGCAAGGCTGGCTTCTATTCCTGGGGGGTAGTATGGAGAAGTAGTTTACAGGTATAGCTTAAAGAACAGAGAATAATTTTAATTATATCATCGTTTTAATAAAAATCTAAGATTGAGTCAGGAAAGAATGACGAGTGGGAATTAGATCCTAGGTTCCTTGTATTTTACATGTTTTATGCTACACTGTCAATATTATGTCATGTTGAATGATGATTGACAGGCTTCGTTCTTGTTTCTCTTAGTGGAGCACTTACTCCCCTTCATAAAGCACTTACAGTCATTTCTAATTTTCTTTGAATTATGTGCTTCATTCTAAACCACTAAGGGAGTCTTGAGTGATGCCTCAATAACAACTAACTAAAACCCAGGAGCACAGTAAATGAACTCCTGGGATACTAGTGTTTCTCCTGAGAAACAGTTTCAACAGCAAGATGCCTGCATTTAACATCAGATTTGCTCTATTTCTAGTAATAGACAGAATCACAATTTGGAAATTGACAAGAAACATGTATCTGAAAAAAAAATCCAATTCCTGTTTAAGATGAAACCCACAGCCCATTTGTAGGTCTGTCATTGTCTATATATAGATTGTTCTCTTTTGCAAGACTGGGTTCCTGCCTTTGTTTTTCAGTTTTACTCATTTTTTTCTAAATTATTAGCTGTTGTATAATCTATCAATAACAACTGTATACATTATGCAGTAGAAAATTCAATACATGTATACAATGTGACATGGTCAAATTAGGGCAAGTTGCTGTTTTCTTCATCAACCATATTTGGAATTCTTTGAGACAAATATAAGTTGAGAAACAAAATAATTGTAAGTTTAATCTATAATTAAATGTGTACCTATGAAGAATGATGGTCAATACTCACTCTTGAATGAAGTGCATAAAATGTTTAAGAAATGGCTGTGTTTGCTTTGTTTTCCCTGTGGAGCAATGAACGTTTATTAAAGTCAACATTTGAGAAGCAATACAGTTTGCATCTGTGACACCAACTCTAATGTGCTATGAGTACCCTTGAGAGATGTTACAAATCCATTTCATCTTAGCTCTAGAAAGCTCTGATTTGTTTTTTGAGATTTTTTTTAGCTGAAGCTAGAAGTAATTGTCTGATATTATTTTCCATTTTATATATCTCAATCATAGGAATTTATCTCATTTACCTTTAAGACAGCTCAGCAGTCGACATGACACTGTGCGTGATGGACACATTCAATAACGGTCCTATGTGGCAGGCAGAATATTTTGATAAGTATTTTATTAATAGTTGACTTCAGCCCAAATTGTCCCACAGATAGCAGAGGACATGGTTTCATATTTATCCTCTCATTTAATTCTTGAATTTCCTCTATGGAGTAATAAATCTGAAATTTATATTGAATTCACTTAATATTTATGCTCTGCCAACTGATGTAATTTGAATGAGTTCCCACAGAATAAAGTCTGCCAGTAACATTAGTAGAATGCTTGCTTGAGGATTTTGCATGAGCTTTCCTTCCTATTCTTTTAAAGTTTTCAAAATAAACAAATACACATTCTTGCTATAAAAAACTTGCTCGTGCACGAAAGTACTCTTGGAATCCTCACAATATTCTTGATTTCCAAACACTGTGCTGCAGATTCTTTAGGGATCGCTATGCACTCTTCTGGCCTTCAGAGCTGTCCAGTACTGTCTGCAGTCAAACGGGACTTAGCTCTTCCATAGGGTCTTTTTGTTTGTTTGTTTGTTACTCAGTATCTTTCCCTGGAGAATTGGTAAAGGGGACAAATGAATGCTGCTTAGAAAGAATTTGACATGTGTACAGCTCCTGGTATCCAAGCTCTAATTACCAATACCTTGGAGTTTAAGGTTTTTCTCTTGTCTAAAAGGAAGACAGTATAGATATTCCAAAGCTGGTGGAGGAACTCCACTGTCACCAGAGACTAGGGTTTCCTTAGTGTTTCCAGGCTGCCATCTTGAAGCAGGGCACTTTTCCTATAGTGCTGGTAAATATGCAACCGTTTGCTGGCATAGTCTCTCACACGCCTCTATCTGGGAAGAGAAGAAGAGGAAAAAGGAAAGACAGAAAAGTGCTCCATTGGTTGGAAAGTCCCACTCAAATTCAGCTCTATCTCATCGGCTCTCATCAACAGCAGTGAAGTTGGGGAACTATGATTGGGCACATTATGATGCTGTGTTATGCTGGAAAGATGGCTACTGGGTGGGTGTGGTGGTTTGAACAAAAAAGGCCCTCATAGCCTTATAGGGACTGGCACCATTAGGAGGAGTGTTCTTGTTGGAGTAGGTGTGGCCTATTTGGAGGAAAGGTGTCACTGGGGTGGGGGGGGGTGAGGTTTCAAATGCTCGAGTCAGGCCCAGTGTCTTTCTCTTCCTGCTGCCTGCCAATCCAGATGTAGAAGTCTCAGGTACTTCTCCAGCACCATGTCTGTCTGCATGCCACCATGCTTCCTGCCGTGATGATAATGGACTGAACCTCTGAACCTGTAAACTAGCCCCAGTGAAATGTTTTCCTTTATAAAAGTTGCCATGGTCATGGTGTCTCTTCACGGCAATAAAACCCAAATTAAGTCAGTGGGCAATTCACAGGCTCTGCTGCAGCAGCTGGGAACAAGCTATTTTGTTATATAGCTGTCATCATCTATTCAGAGGTAGACTCCACACACAGTCTAAATTCCTCACCTATGGGCTACAGACTGTGTATTGTACTGGTGCAAGTAAAATGTAGGTTTGTAAGGATCCTACATTTAAAAAAAGTGAGTATGTGTTATTTATCTCTTGACACTTTAAGAACAGGTAATTGTCTTGTTTATAACACAAAGCCATTATTAAAGTAACAATTTCCACTTCTGTCTGTATTTAGTAAAACGCAATTGTTGACATTTTCTATAGTGAGAACATGCCCTCATCTCCGTCAGCCCAAACATGGCCACATCAGCTGCTCCACTGCGGAAATGTCCTACAACACCGTGTGCTTGGTCACCTGTAATGAAGGATACAGATTAGAAGGAAGTGCTAAGCTCACCTGCCAAGGGAACACCCAGTGGGATGGTACAGAACCCCGGTGTGTGGGTAAGTGGCCGGAAAGTGTGAGGTCTGAGCAGATCATTTGTCCGGGATTCTACAAGGACCTGGAATTGAACACATGCTCCTGATGCATAGGAATAAACATGTACATGTGCCTATGTGTGGTGCTGTAGATGCATTGCCAAGTACATTGTGAAGTCACTCTAATCCTTCCAGCCTTTTTTCACCTTTGTCATTTCAAACACATTTTCATCAGAACCATAAGACACTGATATCTAGGGGCTGAAGAGACGGCTTGGTGGCTAAGAGCACTTCCTGCTCTCCAGGTGATCATAGTTCAGTTCCCAGCACCACATGGAAGCTTACGACACTCTGTAATTCCAGCTCCAGGGGACCCGAGCCCTCTTCTGGCCTCTGCAGGCAGTAGGCATGCACGTGGTGCACACACAAGCATGTGAACACAATGCCCATGTGTATAAAATAATGTCCACCATAGACCCGCAACCACCACAGAGAAACATGTCCACCATAGACCTGCAACCACCACAGAGAAACATGTCCACCATAGACCTGCAACCACCATGGAGAAACGTGTCCACCATAGACCCGCAACCACCACGGAGAAACATGTCCACCATAGACCTGCAACCACCGTGGAGAAACAAAACAGACAGCTTTATAGAAACTGGGAAAAAAGAAGGATATGTGATCATTGATTATCATTAATAATGAATCACAAGACTAGAGATACTGATACTCAGTCTCATCGTGATTGGTGGACTACTGAAAAGTAAAATTAATCTACCCAAAATACTGAGAGTTCATCTGAGTCATCAGAACAGCAAGTAAGAGCTTGTATTCATCCTATGAGAACTGGGACAGATGGTGAAAATCACATTCAAAAGATTGGTTTAAGTGTGCTGGGGGTGTAGTTCAGTCGGATGTTTCCCTGGCATGCAGAGTCCCGGGGTTCATCTCCCTGCACCTTGTAAAGATGAACATTGTGGCACACACCTATAATCCTAAAAACTTGGGAAACAGAGGCAGGAGAATTAGAAGTTCAAGGTCATCCTTGATTACATAGCAAATTCAAGAACTGCCTAGGATATTTGAGTCACTGTTTCAAAAGACAAAACAAATAAAAATCCCAAAATAGCTACATGAAATACATAAGAAAAAATTTAAAGAAATGAGTGAAACTTGTTTTAAACAAACTAGAAGATGCTTCTGAAAAGCAAAAGGGGCATCTTAAGAACAGATATAATTTTATCAAAATGTTGTTTTCTCCAAATATATATGCATACATAAAGTGCAGCCTCATTCCATAGCCTAAATGGAATTTTTCTTTTGTTCTTCCTTTTTAAATTAGAGAGTGGTTCTAAGGTTTTTCTAGAAGATTGTACAGTCTAAGATAAGCTTGAAAAAGAAGAGCAACAGGAAAAGAGGACAGCAGCTGTAACCAGTGGCCTCTTAGAATCTCTGCTACAATAAATTGATACACACACGTATTCATTCACACATGAAGTCCTAGCCTGGATTTACCACTTCCGTCTATAGTCTACTTAATCTGCCTGCTATTTTTTATCTGTGCTAAAGATAGGACGAAGGGTCAAAGATAGTATGAAGGGCCAAAGCCCCAGTTGTAACACAGTTGTCCACAGGGGTAAAGATTTTTCTAAAATATACTCACTTAAAGACAGAACCCACTGTTGGCAGAAGTGTGGGTGAGCCAGCCCCACTGTTATGAGCATGGAAGAGCTGTCCCCATTACTCATCTGCCATGTGGCAGGATGGGCAGGGAAGAAATGCCCAACCCCATCAATGCCCGAAGCAGGTGGAAGAGCTGGCCCTAAGGTCATAAGAGTGGGAGAGCTGTCCCTGCCCCTCGTCAGAAGCAGCACTCAGGGAAGTGGCCCCTACACCTCACTTGGGCAACACAGTAGAGCTGGCTCTAAAGGTGTAGGTGTGGGAGAAATAACCCTGAGGACATGAAAGCCAGAGAACTGGCCCTGCTCCTTGCTCATCACTACAAGGGGTGAACTAGCCAGGGCAATGCTGGAGAGCTCACCCTGGTGGTGAGGGGAGAGCTGGCGGGCTGACCAACCCTGCAACTACCCAGGCCCAGAACCAGGGCTATGAGTTGGCCCACCCCAACATCCACCCCATCTGTGATCTGCTGGAGCATGGGGGCAGGGGTGGGGCTGTACTATGGATCCAGGGCTGCAGTATCTCTCTGACACAAGGAAGCAACAGGATGTCCAGGAAGGATCCCGGTGAGGGCCCAGTGTAGATGGTGGATGGTGTAGCAGAGACCAGGGGCCTTGAACCAGACTCTTTGTGATGAACACCTGCATGTAAAAATGTATGGATAAAGGGGTTTACTGAGTGACTCACTGTGTCACACTGCAGCTTCCATGATGAGATTTTTCCCTTTCTTCCCTTTTTTTCCCTTTTTTCTCTTCAATTTTATTTTGCTTTTTTTGGGGGGTGGGTGGGTGGGATGGGGAGGCATGATGTAAAAGGCACAAAGAATAAATAAAAAAGAAAGTTTTAAAAAAAGACAGAACCCAAAAGCTGATAAAATAAAATCAGTTGCTGAATATATCACTGAATCCATGAGAGATGGAGTCCAATTTATACCTCAACTACATAAATAATATTATCAACAATGAATGAAGTTTCCTGAAGCAGACGATAAAAGTCACAATCAGCAAAATGCCAGAGACTTTCCAGGTTTTGATACAATGGCAAAATAACAAAAGATGGTCTGGGGATATAGCTCAGTAGGTAGAATGCTTGCCTACCCTGTAGGAAATCTGGGCTTTGATCCTACATAAGACCGGGTGGTTGCAGTTCATGCCTTCTATCCCAATGCTTAGGAGGTGAAAACAGGAAGATGAGAAGTTCAAGGTCATTCTTGACTGCATGGCAAATTTGAGGCCAGCCTGGACTACATGAAGCCCTGTCTCAAAAAGAAAGCAAAACACAAATTAAATAAGAGATAACCAAAGAGATAGCTCTACACTTTTTATAATACATTGTACATGCAGTATCACACACAATCATTTAGGGGTGGGGCTTGTCAGTCTAAGGTAGCACAGTTAACATTTGAGCGTGAGGTAAAGGAACTCTGTTGTTTCTATTTTGTAGGGATGCAAATAACGTGCTGTCATTTCTCTGAAACAGAACGCCATTGTGCCACCTTCCAGAAGCCCAAAGGTGTCCTCATATCTCCACCTAGCTGTGGCAAGCAGCCAGCCAAGCCTGGGATGATCTGCCAGCTAAGCTGCCGCCAGGGATACGTTTTATCTGGGGTCAGAGAAGTGAGATGTGCCACATCTGGAAAGTGGAGTGCCAAAGTTCAGACAGCTGTGTGCAAAGGTAGGTGCCTGCATGGGGCAGGAGAAAAACCAAATTCCTGGTAATGGCATGTTAGTGTTGGGTAGGAATACCTCTGTGGGGGTTAGGCTGCAAGTCCATGAGAAAATGGCAGGTTAAAAACCATGTAAGAACTAGGAAGGTTTCTGGTTCAAAAAGTGAATTTATAAAAATCTGGTTGGGAGAGAATGACAGAGGAAATAGGAAAATGAAGATGATGTTAGTGCTGAGATCAGCTGAGAGTTTCCATGGGGAGATGGAAATCTGTGTCTACTGCGTATAAAGCAGATGAGCCTGAAATGGCTTCAAGGAATAAGAGCCACACGCACTTTGAAGATTGCATCTTGTGACATTATCATTTCCCCACAGCAAGAGCAACCTGTGGTGAAAATGAAAAACAGGAAAGAGTCCTAAGAAGTAAAAATAGTGTGGAGATAGAGTCCTCTGAAATAAAAATTCATGTATGTGTGTGGGTGTGTCCTCCAGAAGATAAGGGGAAAGTATAAAAATAAGGACTGGAGTGGATATTGTTGAAATCTCACTAATTTGAAGTATCAAACTGAGAATTCCTTTGGAATAAACAAACCTGACTATCTCAACTGGTCAACCCAAAGAGACTGAAGTTGAGAGATGTGAATGAGATCAAGGAACGCTACGCCTGTGTCATGAAGAGAACCAGAAGCTGAGGGAAAGGGTGAATTTTCTTTCCATCCTTCCTCTAATAGAAAAGTCTCCCCGAAATGTCTGGGTCTTTAGCCTCAAACAGCCCTTGAGCCTTGGGCTAACAAACTCCCTCTGCGGGAATTTCCAGAGAAAGAGAAATTGTACCAAAGAACATGAGTCTGATTCATGTTATAGAACGAAAAGCAACCACGCCTCGGGAGATGGGAAGAAGTAAATATAAACACATTTCACATCCAGCCAAGCTATTACTTAACTATGAATGAAAACTGCAATACCATTTTGTTTCCAGATTATCAGTGTGCAGCTGTGCACTTCATAGGGGAAAATATAAATGGAATAGAATTCCAGAGAAGCAATAAAATGAGGCACAGTATATAGGCAATCTAGATATATCTCTCTGAGAAATTAGCAGCCCTCTTTTAACATGGTTTAGAAATAAAAGATGTATTCTAACCCCTAACAAGAATCTGACTTCAAGTCACTACAGTTTGACTGTATAATGTCAGCAGACTTAACTCAGCATGCAGCATTTGTAGTGTGTAAAGCTTTTCCTCGGTAAAAAGAATCATTAGCTTTAATTTGCTGTTTGTTTGATGGTACATTCTAGGACTGCTAATTAATTCTGATTGATAGCCCCATTTTCAAAGTGTAGTTTCTGCCCCAGTCAGCTTTCATTTTCTCCCATTTATTTCTCTGTTCATTAAAAAGAAAAAATATTGATCAAGTTCCTACTGTATGCCAGGCACTAAATAAAACAGCAGGGGGAGAAATACTTTCTTCCTCCAAATAAAAGGGGGAGAAACTTCTGTTTCACAATGGCATGCTGGGTTTTCTGGTTGGGAAGAGGAGAGGCTCTGAGGACTCAGGGAGTGAGCGTGCCAAGTGCTTTGGGAGAGCCAGGGGCCGCTTTTGAGTAGAACGAAGGGATCTGCAGCTGCTCTTGAGGTATGGGGGAAGAGGGCATTAAAGCAGGCCAAGAAAAGAACCCGGGCAAAGGCCCAAGCACAGGGCCAACTGCGGAGTTCCGTGGGCTAACAGCAATCCCATGTGGAGCATGAGTTCCCAACAGCGAAATGTAAATGTAGGCTACATGGCTCGGCCAGTTCAGGAAGGGGTTCCTAAGCCACACAGGATAAACTATGCAAAGTAGTTGTGTGGTCCCAATCAATTAAAAATTGATAAAAATTGATAAAAATTGTTAAAAATTATAATGTATTCATATAACCAGATTTTTACCACCTTTAAAAAATAATTTAGAAGTACATGCCAGGGTGTTTAATTGAGTTGTGTTTTTTTTGGGGGGTCAGACGTGGAGGCTCCACAAATCAGCTGTCCAAATGACATCGAGGCTAAGACTGGGGAACAGCAAGACTCTGCTAACATCACCTGGCAAATCCCAACAGCTAAAGACAACTCTGGTGAAAAGGTAAGATTGGCATAAACATTCCCATCCCTTCTGAATGGATTCTAAATAAAACTACACATGCGCGCAATGTGGAAAATTTTACTATACCCTAATGGCATACAGTACTGTTTCTCTATTTCACTCTAAATATCAGTTCCTCATCTGAGAGAGCAACCAGCATGGAGTTTTTAAATAGAAACATCAGAAAAATATCGGACAGAAGCTTTTCATTTCATGAGTTTGTCGTATTGTTCTTTCCACTAAGACCCATCATTGATACTTCTTCACCCCTTGGGTAGTTCTGAAAACTCTAAGAAAATAAATGTGGAATCAGCCTTGATTCCTAGTCATGAACATATTTTTTAAATGATGGACCCCAAAGGATGGCAGATTGGCCAAGCTGAAGGATGGGCTGTTAGCATTTCTTAGTGTTCCTAAATCCAGCCTTCCTCGGTATTTTACTCTTCTGCATGCTCTCGCTGGCTACAGATGATCAACCACCAGCTGCTAAAAAGAGCTTCGTTGAGGAATTAGGAATGCAGTTTCCTGTTACAGCTACACTGTGTCCAGATGTGTGCAGATATCGGTCAACAGCGTTTTGCTTTCACAGCTGCATGTGAATATGTGGAAGCTCTTCCAGGCAGGATACATTGCGGTGGGAAGCAAAACAATAATAGTTGTTCAGATAATTGTGTTGAATATATTTACATTCAAAGTAGCTTTTAAAATTCTGATGTAGGACTAAACGTAAAGAGGTGCCCTCGGGCACAACGGGACACATTTCTATTAAACATACAAATATGCGCCATCTTCACCAATATCAAGCGGAAAGGGGTGCATTTTAGAATCTGATGAGACATTGCAGTAAGTGTAGCACCTGCCTGTATATAGATGCAGAAATCGTGTATCCAATGGTCTCACAAAAGTCAGCACAGCCAGCATCAACAGGAAGCAGGAAGCATATCTTCCTTTCCCCTGCCTGCTCTTAGGCAGGGTCTCAAAGGCTGTACCAATACATCACTGTCTTTTGTTCCCCATTGCCAAGAGAGTCAAGGATGAGTTCTTCAAAGTTACCTCAGTTTTTCTCAATAACGTCTTGAACTCTTGTAATCAACTCATGCAGTTGAGTATAAATCACTTCCAGTGCCCGACCCTTGACTCCCAACCCAGCCATTGTCACTCTTTCAGATAATTCAACAAAAGCTAGCTGGAAGACTATGAAGAATTTCCTGTGATAGCACGCATCCAGGGATGTGTGATCCTTTTAGGAAAGTTCTGTATGTAGGAGAGAGTGGATCCAGGGAAGCAGGACGTTGCACAAAATCAATGCCTGTCCTGGTTCATAGGATCCTGTGCTGCCCATAGGCCCTGAAGATCAAATATACTGCCGAGGAATCTGTGGCTTGTTAGGTCAACCCTCATGTTCAGAAATTCGGACATTGCAGAAAAGCCTCCTGCCTCTACAGGAGGCTCGTCGGCAGTAAGATGGCACAGTGGACATTTAGTCTCAATGTTGTCATACAGACTGTGTTTGATGACACCAAAGTGGGGTGAGTACATTTAGCCTGGATGAGTCAGGATAATCTTCTAATTTGATTATTCTTAATTCAGTCACATCTCCTAAATGCCTTTTGCCATGTAAAGTAACTTCGCAAGTTCCAGAAGACATGTGGATGTCTTCTGGGGACTGTTTTGAGCCTACCACATGGAGAAGAACTCAAATGTGCCTAAAAGAAGGGAAATAGAAATAGAATGTGACCCATTTATGGAAGGAAAAGTTGGATACACAAGGAAAAGCTATTGTGTGTGGCTTGTGGTTAGAAAATGGTCAGACTCAAAGTACAGTTGGAGAGGTCTGCCAGAGACAGAGAGATTCTGGAAGTTTGAGGAGAGAGAGGAGGAGAGCGCCGACCAGAGAAATACAATAGGATAACTGGACAGTGTACAGGGCTGGTTTGAGATTGATGATCATTATAGCAAGATTAACCTGCACAGTTATGTTAATACCTTCAGAAGCAGTAGGATTTGGGGGGACAGACACAAGGCGGCAGGTGAGGTGGCTTTTCTGCCACAGTATAGAAGAGTAAGAAGAGAGGGAGACAAGACAATTCCAGAAGAACCTCCAGTAATAACGCACAACACAACACAAACTCAAGGTGGGTAAAAGATGGAACAAACGAGGCTTCTGTGAGGACCCTTTCTAGACGGTTGCCTTTCTCTTTGATCATTCCTTAGGACGGTTTTTAAAAGGGAGGCTTATTGGTGGGAAAAAAGGATGCTAAATTACAGATACAATGTGATCAAAACTCTAATCGTATGACTCAACTTGAACAAACTCAACTGGGACAGACACCAATAGAAAATAACTGTTTTTCCCCGGTCACAGGCTTGGTTATTTGGGATATAAAAACAACTTCTTTCTATAATTAAAATCCACTTTCAAGGATTAAAAAGAAGAATCTCATCTTATATAAATAAGAATTTGAATTTTATATGCACTTCAAAGCTTTATCCTGCTATTGCCCAGAGCTGACCCAAGGGATTGGAAAGTCAGCTCTGTGGATGCCTTTTTATTTATTCTCTACCTCCTACCCCTGCTTGGGCTTCCCTAGAGCCAGAGTTGGTACAATCAGCAGAATCATGTCCACCCCAACAACGCCATTGTCCTCCAGCACCAGCGATGCTTCATTATATGGCAAAGAGATTCTAGAGGCGTTGTTAGACAATAGATTTGGAGGTAGGGAGACTCCCTTTTATTGTCTAAGTGAGCCCTGCTTGATTACCACATCCCTTAAGAAAGAAGCGCCAGTTCCAGTTCTGAGAGAGATGTTCTGATGGAAGTGGACCTAGAAGATGTGGAGTGAGTAGGGCTCTGTCAGCTTCACTGGCTTTAGAAGCTGGAGGAAGCCTCCATTCTGGAAGCCTCTATGCTAGAGAAGCAAAGAACCAGACTCAGCTCTGCTGGTACCTTGATTTCAACCTTGTATGAGCCATTAGCACCTTGGCTCTTGAGACTGTGGTGATAAGTGTGTGCTGTCTGAAGCTGCTGAGTTTGCAGGACTGTGTTTGGCAATAGGCAACAGTTGAGCAAGGAGTGGTTCTGAAGACAGGTTCCCGTTCCCATTTGACTAATGCTGCTGTCATCTCAATGTCTGAGATACTCAGAGACATTAGCATGCACTTACTGCCTCTTTCATCCCTCCCATACACAGATTCTGCAGGAGACTTTGCAGGGGTGCCCTCACTCTGCCCATACAGTTCCTGAACATGGCACTGTGCTCTCGAAGAATGTCATCTGCCCAGTCAACTCCCCAGAACGGCTCAATCAGTGTTCTGTTTCCCTTAGCCTTCCATGACTTCACTCTGCCAAAATAGGAGCCAAGCCTAACTCATGATTAGCATCTGTATCAGTTACTTTTCTATTGCTGATAAAGCACTATGATTTAAAATCAATTTATGGGGGAAAATAGCTTATCTGGGGCTTATAATTCCAGAGAGCTAAGAATCCATTATGGTGGGGAGGCATGGCAATATGCTGCAGGTATGGCAGAAGCTGATTTGTCACATCCTCAACCACAAACAGGAAGTAGAGAGTGACTCAGAAGGAGGGCGAGGCTATGGACTCTCAAAGCCCACACCCCAGTGATGTTCTTCCTCCAGAAAGTCTATACCACCTCCCCAAACAGCAGCTGGGGATCAAGTGTTCAAATCCCTGAGCTTATGGGAACATTTTCCTTCTAACCACCACCACATCCTTCCTCCCTCACTACTCACATTGCTCAGCCAAGCCTCCTGCCTGCAACATTCACCAGAGGAAGAGCAGGCACCTGTCTACATACATGTATGTCCCTAAACTCCAAGAGATGGCGGTCAGTCTCACCAAACACACACTACATTAGAGAGAATATATGGGTTTCTACTGCCCAGCAAGCTTCCATCTATCAGTGGAGTGCAGAATCATGTAGGTGGAAGTTTCTGTCCTGCCAGCAACTCCCAAATACTCAGCAGCTGCTTCCCAAGTAATTGACTTGGGGGCTTAATATTACTTATAAATGCTTGGCTGACAGCTCAGGCTTATTACTAGCTAGCTCTTGCATCTTAAATTAACCCATTTCTATTAATCTATGTATCGCCACATGTCCGAGAAGTTATGGCATGTTGCTCCTTGGGTGCCTGGCTGGTGTCTCTCAGACTCTGTCCTTCTCCTGTACCACTGCTTGGATTTCCTGCCTGCCTCTATCCTGCCTTGCCATAGGCCAAAGCAGCTTTATTTAATTAACCAATGGGAGCAACACATATTGACAGCGTACAGAAAGACATCCCATATTAGAATTCCATACAGCTCAGTCTGCACTACTCGGGTGTTCTGTGCTATTGCCTGAAGCAGCCACTTCATTTGAGGCAGACATTCTCCCTATGGACAAAAACAGAAGTTTTCAGAACTCTACCCCAGTGAGCACTCCTGTTTCCACAGAATCTCTCTGCTCCTGTGAGCTGATGAGAGTGCTGGGGCATGTTTGGAAACTTGAGTAGCAGCCTCCTGCCAATTTGTCTGTCCGCAGGGGCTCTCTTGTAGAACATGGCATTATCTGGACTCTGTAGTCCTCTGTTCTGGGACTTTAGCTACAATCAGAGACAGGGGAAATATTCAATCTATTAAATAACATTCTTAAAATACTTAGAAACCCATAATTATTTAATTCCCAATAGGGAAAAAGTATCAAATTACTGGTTGAGTCTCTTGCAAGCAAAATAATCAAATGTATTAGTTGATCTTTTTTAGCCATTTTAGGTTTTGTTGGTATATAATGTGCAAGTCTATTCTAATTCATTATTGGTTAATCATTAGTTTTTCACATTATGTATATTCCCTTCCCCAAATTACAACTTTTCCTGTTTGTTTCATAGCCACAGCTATGAGCCCTTTTTTGAATGAGTCCACGGTCATGAGGTTGTGGGGTTTGCAGCTAGTCCTTTAATAGCAGGGGACCAGGACTTTTCTTATTTGTGAGGGGTTTAAGATTCATCTTTTGCTTGGTATGTTTAAAATTCTTTCCTTCAGAAAAGTGTGTGCGTGTGTGCATGTGCACGTGTGCGTGCGTGCATGCGTGCGTGCATGTGTGTGTTTGTGTGTGTGTGTGTGTGTGTGTGCAGTGAGCTTGTAGGACTTCCACATGTCCCAGAGCTCTCTTATTCCAGACCAGCATTTAATGATAAAGAGAATTTGGTAGGAGGTACTATGCCTCCACTTCTAGATGGCCTTTTCTCCCTGAGTTGTGGACATGTTTCACTATGCACGAAATTGTCTAAGATTTTCTTAGGTACTGGTTGCTCTGTCTTGACTTTTGCCTCATACATCGAGAGTCCTTTTCATAATATCTGCAGCCACACCTTCAGTTTCTTCAGCTCGGGGTTTTCTTCTGTGTTTTTAGAGTATTCTCCTCCTCTAACCATTCTGTTTTCTTTTTCAAGAATGTCCTGACTTTTTCTGGGACGATGTGAACACTAACATCTACTTACCCCCAGAGCACTGATGAGAAACAATGCTACTTGTCTGGCTTGGTGAATGAGTTTATTGGGTTTCAGTGACTCACAGGCAGCTCTGTAACCAGAAAGCCTCCCCCAGCCTGAGTGACCACTCACAAAATCTGCCCTCCTGGAGGTCACTGCCCAGCTTGCAGCTGTCTCCACTCTAGCATGTTCACCCCAGAAATTGTTGTCTTGTTTCATGCCCTACTGGGTTTAATCAGCTCCCCTCACCCACCTGTGGGTCTGGGTGTTGGGGGATCCATTGGAGCATGGGCAACTCACCAGTGACTATAGCACTGGAGACAATGAGTCCCTGTCTCCTAGCAACCCTCAACTGGCATTCACTCCCACGGGAGGGCCATTCCCATGAGCCTCTCCCCGACCTGTGACTGAATGTTGACCATCTGAGTCTCTGAATGGTTAAAAATAAAAGAGTACCATCAAGTACATACAAATGCTTATCATATCACTTCATAAAGGGCTCTCTAAGCTTGTTTAAAATATTTTTAAAAATCTAATGGAAAACAAATATATTTTACTATATAAGTATTTTTACTCACATATCTTTTAACCTAACAATAAATATCAAACTCAAAAAGTACTTTAAACTTATCTATGGTTAAAATGTTTATTATATAATATACCAATATAAGTTTTATTACATCACAATTGTCCAGTGGATAAAGAATGGAAACATGAAAATGTCATCTTTTTTGAAGAGAAGCTGGGCCTGGGATGTAGAACAGTGTTGGACGGCTTTGCCTAGCATGTGCGAAACCCCAGTTTTGATCCACAGCACCACACAAACACTCAAATAAAGACATGGTTAAAACAAGGGCCTGCACCGTACTTTTCACTTGCATGGTTGAAGATATTTAACATGAACCTGAGAACTCTGACACTAACATCACACCCCAGACAGTGGGAATGCAAGTTGTTACCATACCTTAGGAAAGAAATTTTTATTACCCATCAATAAAATAGTGATAGTCTGAGGTCAGGTCTACATATGAAGAGATATCATGAGAAAATTGCAAAGATACATTTAAATTGGAGTATAAAACTGTTTACAAAAGTAAAATTTTTTTTTTTTTTTGGTTTTTCGAGACAGGGTTTCTCTGTGTAGCTTTGCGCCTTTCCTGGAACTCACTTGGTAGCCCAGGCTGGCCTTGAACTCACAGAGATCCGCCTGGCTCTGCCTCCCAAGTGCTGGGATTAAAGGCGTGAGCCACCACCGCCCGGCTACAAAAGTAAAATTTGGAAGCAAATTAAGAGTTCTTGAACATATTTTCCTGAAAGAAATCATGTTTTATACAAAACATGAAGGGGACATGTAAAAGGCATCTTAAGTTCTAAAGATCACTCAAGAGTATAAAAGTGTTCTACTGTATTGTGCTTAAAATATAAGGAACAATATGTGTGCCACCTCTATAAACTGTGGAAAGAGCAGTCTAAAAAATACACCACACGGATGGGCTTCCACCCTCCTTTTCACTTTATGGAATACTGTATCACCTTTCCTTTGCTGATAATATGTAACTCAATAGAAGGTAAATGTGCTACCGACATTATCAAATCTTTGTCCCCATAAGGTGTCAATCCACGTCCATCCGGCCTTTACCCCACCCTACCTCTTCCCAATCGGAGAAGTGGCCATCACCTACACAGCAACCGACCCATCCGGTAACCAAGCCAGCTGCACTTTCTACGTTAAGGTCATCGGTAAGTCCTCTCCAAATCATGTGGGAAAACAGCCCTTGTGTTTATCAGTGTCCTCTGCCCAGGTTCTTCCTCCTGGACTTGAAACCCTTCAGGACCCGTTCTCACTGAAGCCCTATGTATTCTGTAACTGTCACCGTGTCTGCTTCTTGCCAGATGAGCACTTTGGAAAGTTCGAGATGGCGGCTATCTCTCTCTTCTTACTTGACATTTATTCTCAAAGTCATTCAAGTCTAGACTCTGTTCCCTTTGTGCCTTTTGATTGTACTGTTGCCAAAGTCACCACCAATCTCTGTTGTGACTCTTACCTGCTGTTCCTATGATTCCCTCCGAGACCTGTGACTGGATGTTGAACATCCGAGTCTCTTAGTTGTTAAAAAAAAAAAAGTACCATCAAATACATACAAATGTTTATGAAATCACTTCATAAAGGGCTCTCTAAGCTTATTTGGATTTTTAAAAATCTAATAGAAAACAAATATATTTTACTATATAAGTGCTTTTACTCATGTGCCATTCAACCTTTTAACCTAACAGCAAATATCAAACTTGAAAAAATACTTTAAACTTGTCAAAGGTTATAATGTTTACTATATAACATGCTATT
This sequence comes from Peromyscus nudipes, assembly GCA_902168325.1. Classification (NCBI taxonomy): domain Eukaryota; kingdom Metazoa; phylum Chordata; class Mammalia; order Rodentia; family Cricetidae; genus Peromyscus; species Peromyscus nudipes. Next base: position 28,654 of record CABHPH010160539.1, on the reverse strand, counting down.
ATACAACATCTTTTTCTGAAAGAAATTATACTTTGTACGGAACCTGATGGAGGCATTTAAAAGTCATCCTGAGTTGTCTTGATTCGGTGTTCTCAAAGAGCACTGACCTGCCAGCAGCATGTCTCCTTTCTTTGCTTTATTTTGCTCCCAGCTTTGAGTGCCTGCTGGGGGCCAGGTGCTGTGCTGCTCAGTGGAGACTTGAGTGTGAACCAAAGCGACTCCATCGCTCGTTTGCAGAGTTAGCAATCTAAAAGCACCAAGCCCAAGTTACTATACTCATGAAATGGCAGGTGGGCGAGAAAGACAGAAATTGAACATTTACTTGTAAAACACAGGTTAAAAGAGAAATACATACATTCTCAGGGTACAGCTCATTTGATTTCAGAATGTGTTTTCATGCACAGATCCAAAAGTCTTGGCCTTGGTGCTATGACTACAAGTTATTAACTTAATGACCTCAGGTAAGTTCCTTAAGTTTGTCTGGCCAATATCCTCACGTAAAAAAAAAAAAAATAGAGTAGTAGTTTGTATTCTCTCCTTCAGACTTCAAAGGTGTGTAATTAAGAACACTTTGAACATGTAAAATCTATAATCAGATTGAAATTCCTTCTTGTACAATTTCTTTATTGATATATATATATATTTCACCAAGTTCAATCAGTACTTTGAAACATGGCTTCCCATCCTACCTCAAAGCCATCTATTCCAGGCACACTTCTGTTGTTGAGATAAAACACCCTGATCAAAAGCAATTGAGAAAAGGAAAGGCCTTGTTTGGAGTATTATTGCAGGTTATAGTTGATCACTGAGAGGGAAGTTGAGGCAGGAACACACAGCAGCTAGTCACATCACATCTACAGTCAAGAGCAGAGAGATGCGAAGGCACCCATGCTGCCTGCCTGCTCGCTAATGCTCAGCTAGCTTTCTTCGCTCTTACAGAGTTCAGGACCCCTATCTAGGGAATGATACTGCCTACAGTCTTCCCATCTCGACAACCAGAACAGTCTTACACAGGCATGCCCACAGACCAACATGGTCCCTCAACTGAGACCCCTCTCTCTGATGATTCTAGGTTGTGTCATGTTGACAGTTAAAACTCACCAGCATGCCACCCTCCAATCTGAATTCTAATGCTCAGTCAGGTCATCAGACTTGAAGGTCACAGCCCGTGCCTCCAATCAGGTTTGGATACTCATCCTTAATAAGCCAGTTAAAGGAGTCAGATCAATACTGGAAAGAAAAAAAAATGAATTCATTGTGGCCATGTTGGAAAAAGGGATAAAAAGATCCAGCAAACCCCCAAGTCTGTCTCTGGGGCCCTGAAGTGCGATCAGAGTCTAAATGATGGTCCAAGGATGTGACCATCTCTAAGCAGTCCACCTCAAGAAGTAGCTCCACCCACCACTGACCCATCGTTGTCTGGGCTTCAGTCTCATCCTGTAAGATGTCTAATAAGTTGTTAGAGCTTTGTGAAATCTCCTTCTGGGAGACAAGCTCCCTCTCTGGCTAGTGCCTTCCCCTTCTCCCAGCAGATTACCTGGGAACATTTGGGGTCCGTTGTTTCAGACAGCCTGGGAGGCACAAGGGTCTCCTTAGAATATCTTCATTTCTGCCAGGCTGGTTACAGTTATTTTAAAGAGCAGTCATGACTTCTTTGTCTGATCCCATGTTCTGCAGATGTGGAACCGCCTGTCATAGATTGGTGCCGATCTCCACCTCCCATCCAGGTCTTAGAGAAGGAGCATGCAGCCAGCTGGGATGAGCCTCAGTTCTCAGACAACTCTGGTGAGGACACACAGATCTTGTTGTCAGCTAGGTAATGCTGGCCAGGTTTTACTCTTAGAAGAATAAGCAACAGCTAAGAAGAAAGAGAAATAGCACCAAATGATGTGTTTTAATACTCATATAATTTAATATTAGCATCTTTCTTAGCCATTGGATTTTCTCTCTAGTCAATACTCACTGGGCATTTATTAAACTTTTGCTAGGTTTTAAACTTGCAGGTTTTAATGTGTTTATTAAATTGAATCTATGATGTCCTAGGATACAAAAAATGAGTTCCTATCGGCATTTCCAGTCAAATTCTGTGTATTCACATTCACTCCCAAACATCAGCTGAATAAACTACAACAGGTCATAGGAAGGTGGGGGGAAACCCAAGCGAATGTAACTGAAGTTCATTTTGGAAACTTGCCCTAAAACAACAAAGAAAGTCAGTCAATTTCTTAAACCACCAATATTCTAACAGATCGAATCAAAGATACTTCTGTTTATCAAAATTCCTTAAGTTAATAGGATTTTTGAGTCTATTCTTTCTCTGGTACAGCCTAAATATTGATCTTTTATCCTCTAGTAGTAGACAAATCATGCTGATTGCTCATAGAAAATGAAAGCCCATCAAATGAAAGGCCATAACTACAGAGTGACGCAACTCAGAAATCACACCCTTTCTTCCCTCCGTAGGGGCTGAATTGGTCATTACCAGAAGTCACACACAAGGAGATCTCTTTCCTCATGGGGAAACTGTAGTGTGGTATACAGCCACCGACCCCTCAGGCAACAACAGAACCTGTGACATCCACATTGTCATAAAAGGTACTCTCTCCACCAGACCCTCCTCAGCCTAGCTGACATTTGCTATGGAGATAGACGGAGTGCTGAATTGTCCAGTTGAAATGCTGACAGATTTTAAGTTCCCAGTTGTCTTCCTTGAGCTTGTGCCAGCTCTTCTGAAGGGTAGCCTTTAATTCCTGTGTTAACTAGCGCACCCTAGAGGAAAAGGACCAGTTACAAAGGGATTTCCTGAGTTGCCTTAGACGATATGGGCTGGAGAGCCTAACCAGGGTTTCTGCACACTGGTGATGCAGAGAACCTAGTCGTTACTCAGTCCAAGAAATTGGAAGCCAGAAGGGTAAATCCTCCATCCTCATGACGCAATGATGAAGCTCCTTGGAGAGTCACTGGGAAACCAAAAGGCTGAAAGAACCTGGGTATGTCCAGGAGTGACCACAGCACCATGAGATACACTGGTTCAGGAAGAATGAACACTCCTGCTGGCTTCCTCTTCCTCTCTTTCATCCCACCCCATCTCCCAGCCTATTGGATGGAGCTGCCACATCCAGGGCAGGTCCTTCCCCCTGCTGGTGACTCTCCCACTTGTCAATCATCTCTGGAAACACCTTCACTGACCCCTCCCCAGGGGGTTACTAATCATGTAGGCGTCACTCAACCCAGTTAAGTTCCTAGTCACAGCTCACCATCATAACTGCGCTTTTATGAACCTTTCCCCTGATACTGCAAAGAGTTGCTTTAAAGACCCCAAAACTGTCTTTGCCATATAATGCTATCCGGGTTTCATTTTTATTCAAGCAGTTATGGCAGAAACAGTAGTGGAAGGTCAGATCCATGTTTGCTTTCTTATAAAATGTGCAGGACTCCTCATTGCACATTGGTACAACTTTTCAACATCTGCCCACAATGCAAGGAACCAGAGGTACTCAGCGCTGCTCTCCCAGACTGAGGCCCCTTGGGAAAATGTTTCTAGGGAGAGCGGGGGAGGCAGGAGGAGTCCTCTGCTTAGCTCAGCATTAATTCTTGGACTATGCTGCTCCAAAACTATAATTGAATAATACAGTGTTATTTTGGCACAGGTTCTCCCTGTGAGGTCCCCTTCACCCCTGTAAACGGGGACTTTATCTGTGCCCAGGATAGTGCTGGAGTTAACTGTACCCTGAGTTGCCGGGAGGGCTATGATTTCACAGAAGGGTCTACTGAGAAGTATTACTGTGCTTTTGAAGACGGTATCTGGAGACCACCCTATTCTACTGAATGGCCAGACTGCGCTAGTAAGTTCCAGTTCTCACCTTTTCAAGTGTACTATGATATGCCTTTCTGCGCATCACACAGAAAATGTGCCTTATAATGAGAATTAGCGGCAATGTATATGGTTTAATATATTAGCCACCAGAGTGTGGTTAGAGATTGGGTTACTACAGAAAGGCAGAACTATCTTGACCTCATGATTTACCAAAAAACTTGAAGAAATTTGAAAACATGGAATTTTCAGACTGGAAGCATGAATCTGAAGTTTCTTAATGAAAGAACTTATGTGATTGACTATCCAATGTAGGTGATATAATACAGTAGATTATGTGATGTCTTTAGATTTAACTTAGATTCAGAGCTGCTAATTCTAAGTGTGGGGGTGGGTGGAGTGTGGGGGAGGTGTGGGGGGATGGGTGGTACTGGGTGGGATTCGAACCCCTGGGTCACCACATCCTAGACTCTGGCAGCCCACGATGCAAGCTTTTGCTACAAGAGCAACATTGCCTCTGTGGAAATTATACTTTCAAAGATTGTGACTACACACAATAGTTAAAACTTTTAAAAGTCTGTTAGTTGAAAATGCAAACACATAATAAAAACTTACATAAATTTAAGCAACTTTGATGTCGTCAAGATCAAAGGATCTCTTATTCTCCGCGGTGCTCCTTTTCTCACAGGACTGGAGGTTACGGAACATTAGATCAAAGCAAACTCATCCCAGCAAAGGAGCCGGGGCCACTGAGCTGTGGTTTACTATGGCCGGTGGATGCCTGGAAACATTCACTGCCACCTTGCCCTAAGAAAACAATCGTATAAATAATGTCAGAATCAAAAAAGAAAACTTTAAAATACTTTTTTAAGTTAGCATGCAAAACATGAGCCCTCACTGTGGAATTACCATACACACGTCACGGTCCTTTGTAGAATTAGTCCTTCTCTAGGATTCAGGTTTGGAGTTTCAGTTTGTTCATAGAAAGCTAGATCTCTGGACTGGGGACATAGCTCGGTGATAGACATTTACCTAGCACACGAAGAAGAAAGGGAGGGGACAGGAAGGAGGGCAGGGGAGGGGAAGGAAAGGGAAGGGAGAGGAGGGGGAGAGAAAGGGAGAGGAGGATAAGGGAGGGAAGGAGAGGGGAGGGGAGGGAAAGAAATTAAATTTGTCTTGGAAATTCTACCCAACTGAAGCTGTTTCCCCTAAACTTTTCTAGTAAAACGTTTTGCAAACCACGGGTTCAAGTCCTTTGAGATGCTATACAAAACCACTCGCTGTGACGACATGGATCTGCTTAAGAAGTTCTCTGAAGCATTTGAAACTACCCTGGGGAAGATGGTATGTCACCAGGAGGCCTTGGCTGTGTGGGGGACACTTAGGACACCCCTACGGCTGTCTTAACTTCTCTGGGTCAACTGAAATTCCTACTTCTAAATGTGTCCCTCTTAGGGGTCCAAATTTGTATTTAGAATTACTTATTGAGTTTAGACTTCGGGATTCAGTTTACCTTAATGTGTTGAGTTTTGAAATACAATGAACCAGAAAGTTAAAAAAAAAAAAAAAAAAGGTTTAGGGTCTTTGTGGTTTAAAAAATACTTGTCTTATTATTTCAAGTCTGACAGAAATGCCCAAAATTATGCTATATTATTTTATGAAAAGAACTAATTGAACATTTAAAGATATTCTTTTTTGTTGTTGCATTTTGGTTTTGCTTTGGGGGTTTGAGAGAGGGTCTCCTATAGCCCACCCTGGCCTCTAACTCACTGTGTAGCTAGGGATGGCCTTGAACTGCTGGTCCTCCTGCCTCTAACCGCCCTAGTGACAGGAATACACTTCAGTGGTTCTCAAGATGTGGGTCGCAACCCCTCTGGGGTTGAACAACCCTTTCAAAAGGGTCACCTAAGACCATCTTCATATCAGGTATTTATATTGTGATTCATAACAGTAGAAAATTAGTTATGAAGTAGCAATGAAAATAACGTTATGGTTGGGGGTCACCATAACATGAGGAACTGCATTAAAGAGTGGCAGCATTAGGAAGGCTGGGAACCACTGGATTACAGGCAGGTACCACCACACCCAGTATGTGTTACCGGGGCATTGTATCCAGGGCTTCATGCTACACCTGAGCTACATCCCCATCCAAAAGGATTTTCTATTTTATGCATTTTTGTTTAGGTCTCCAGACAGCCGTGCAATGCATTTAACTGAAGGCAGGAGACATGCTTTTGTCTGCCAGAATGGGTGGAGATTTGTTGATTTGCTAATAAACATTTTAAAGTGCTGCTTGCAAAATGCCAAGTGTTGTTATAAAGATGTCCGATGTATTAACTGGCATATATTTAAAAAGCTCTTGTTTTAAAATGTTTTGCTTAAGTTAAGTTGGTAGAACCAAATTCCCAAAAGGAAAATCATAGTCATCATTGCCAGCAGAGGGAAGACTGTGTTCATCTGGTCGTTGTGAGTATAGGTCTATACTCTAAAGGGCAATGATAGTATTACATAGTATTACTCGATGACGCAACCCTGACTCAAACTAGTGAACTAGTCCTCCAATAATAAATAGGATTCACATTGAAAACTATGTGAAAGTGACCTTCATTTGTACTAGTGGCTTTCTTTTATCTAAAACAAACTGCAGTAGGTTAAAAATGGCAAAAATGGATCAGAAGGTGATATTAAATGTACATTCATTTAATCAATATTTAGTCAGCATCTATGCTCCATGGAATAAAGTGGGCCAAGCCTTATGCACTCATAGACTTCACATCCTAGTGAATAGAGAAACAATAAACCAATTACAAGGGAAATATACAGCATGCTGGGTGGTAAGTGCTGCAGAATAAAATAATTCAGAACATGGGAAACCTCACCAGCAAGTGTCCTGTTTGAAAAGGGATTGAAGGGATAAAACAAGGGGCTTCTTGCAGAAGAAAGAGCAAGCACAAAGGCCCCAAGGCAGGAATGTCTTTGAGAATTTAAACCACTATAGAGTTGAAAATGGCAAGAGTAGGTGGGGGGCGGGTAGTGGAATGAGCTAGGATAGGAGATGCTCCAAGAGTTCATGTGGGGCAGAGAAAATGGGAGTGAGAAGGAAAATCAGACTGTGGAGAGCCATGGAAACTGCTGTAAGACAATACCTGTACTCTGAGATGGACATAGACCGGTTTTCTCGTGACCTGGACCAGTAGGAGATGCAGAGGGTCGGAGCACCTAAGAAGATCACACAGGAAACTAAAGCAGGAACGGGAGGGTGGCTTGGGCGGTAGTAACAGCTGTGAGAAGGAAGTGTGTTTGGGGACATTTACAGACTCTGCTGGTCTAGCTGATGGATTGGGTGTAGATTATGGAGGAAGAGAACAGACAGGAAGCTGAACACGGAAGTAAGGGAAAGAACCTTCACTGACTTGTATTTTACTTGTGGGGCAAAAATGACCGCCAGTGCACAGGGATGGGGAGGGTGGGTGCGAAGAGTGAGGAGAGAGAAGTGCAGGGCGTTTTTAGGTGACCTTAATTGACCTTGAATGAAATGTGACAGGATTGGCAAAAGCAGGGGCTGTAGATCCTCTAGAGCCATCATCAGGTGAGAAAGGGGGGATGGATGAGAAAGGAAGTGACCACTTCAACCTGTTTAAGGTTCTCTAGCCAACAGAGTAAGAAGGTATCCAGGTGAACAGGCATTCCACAGGAAGGGGTTGTTTCATGGGGATGGACCACGGAATCTAAGACAGATGAAGGAAGATGGGAAGGACTGAGGAAGAGAGAAGGCAGGAGACTTCACACATTACAAACTCCAAGGAGGCCACAGAATTGCTGAAGAGGGTGGAGTCGCTGGTGGTGACGTAAGGTGACCACAGGAGTGATAAAGTCAGACAACTGGAGGACAAGCGAGCCGAGGAAGAGGAAGCTAAGGGGACGGAAGGTCAGCCAGAAATAGAATGACTGAGTAGGAAGTGTTCATGACGTGACTGCTACGAAGGACTGTGAGGGCGGAGCTGGCAACTTGTGAGGCTTTGAGAAGGCAACCGGGAGCAGGAGGATCTGGAAACAGAAGGAAAGTACGGGGCCAGGGGGCCATAGTTCTGGATTTGTGACGTTTCCAGGATCATTTTCCGAAAGATAGTCCAGGAATCGGAAAAGTTGTGTTTCATTTGGAGCAAAGGTGAAGAGATTAGAGAGAGAATAGGACTCTAGCAAGTTTTCTCTTACTGACGGAGTTCCAGAGAACACAAAGGAGAGCTGGGGAACTAGAAGAGGGAGAGGCATGACCTAAGAAAAGGGAGCTGTCCTAGCCAGGGCTTTTGTGATTGCGATGAGACACCGTGACCAAAAGCAAGTTGGGGAGAAAGGGTTTATTTGGCTTACACTTCCACATCGCTGTTCATCATCAAAGGAAGTCAGGACAGGAACTCAAACAGGGCAGGAACCTGGAGGCAGGAGCTGAGGCAGAGGCCATGGAGGAGTGCTGCTTACTGGCTTGCTCCTCATGGCTTTGCTCAGTTTACTTTCTTATAGAACCCAGGACCACCAACAATGGGCTGGGCCCTCCTCCATAAATCACTAATTAAGCAAATGCTTAAATAAATAAATAAATAAATAAATAAATAAATAAATAGAAAATGCTCTATCTTTTCTTTTTAAAACAGCTGGATCTTATGAAGGCATTTTATTAATTGTCTTAATTTAATTAATTCCCTCCTTTCAGGTGACTCTAGCCTGTGTCAAGATGACATAAGATTAGCCAGCACAGGGGTTAAAAAGCCTATACTGTGGTAGTCTCAGGTCAGAGAGATCCCAGGAGTCCTGTGCTTCTTCGGGTGGGTGACATAAGTGGAGATTTAAAAATAGGAATTTAATCCTGGTGGCCTAAGACTGTGAGAGGCTGTAGGTGAGAGAGAGGAGGGAGAGGGGACGGTGGGAAGGAAGAAGAAAGAGAGAGAGAGAAAGGACTTTTCATAGCATATAGAGTTCTGGAAACATGCAGGACCCTCCCTCTCCTCCTGCTGATAGGAATGTGAGGTCCAGGGGAGCCAAGGGCTGGTCCCTCTCCTCTTGCTGATAGGAATGTGAGGTCCAGGGTAGCCAAGGGCTGGTCCCTCTCCTCCTGCTGATGGGGATGTGAGGTCCAGGGGAGCCAAGGGCTGGTCCTTCTCCTCCTGCTGATGGGGATGTGAGGTCCAGGGGAGCCAAGGTTCATCCCTCTCCTCCTGCTGATGGGGATGTGAGGTCCAGGGGAGCCAAGGGCTCACCGGAAGCACACAGGGGTGTGGTTTCCATGCTCTTCCTCTCCATCTTCATTTGCAGGTCCCATCTTTTTGTAGTGATGCCGATGACATTGACTGCAGACTGGAGGACCTGACCAAGAAATACTGCATCGAATATAATTATGACTATGAAAACGGCTTTGCAATTGGTAATGGCATTCTTTAGCGGTGGTGGTTTGCAAGATGGATCACCAAAATGGAATGTCTCCACGAGAGTGGTGGAAAACAGAAGAAGAAAATTTAGTTTTTATTAATTTATCCATCACATATTTTAGGATGGCTATATGATCTGATCATGTGATAATTCACTATGGATATTTTAAATTTTGGTATGAAATAAGTCACTTTAAAATGTTAGCCAAAGCACTTTAGGATAAAGGTCACATTGTGATGGCAATTTAAAAAGTGACCTATCATAGAATATAATAACAGTTGGAAGGTATTTAAGCAGTAATTTTTATATGGTGTTCAATTGGCCTTGCAAGTAAGCCATTGATTCAAAATAGTTATATAGGAAATAGCCATATTTCTCACCCAGGTTATAAAATCCAGTTATTAAAATCTAATCTCTAAGTCTAGGCATAATTTTGAGTGTTTTTCCAAGTAGACTGAAATTTTTCTATCAAAGATTTTCTAAGTATGGTAAACCAATTTTCCATAATTGCTACATCGCAGTTATGGGAAACTATGAAACTGAAATCACAAAAATATCAACCCCAGCTTTTTAAATACATACAAAAGCAAGCAAATCTTTGAAGACCGTTTACCTAAGTGACAGGCTCACAATCACAACTACTGTGCAAAGGACATAACTAAGCGTCAGTATGGCCAGAGCAACATGGGTATCACTTAATTAGTTGGCACACTGGGGTTTTGTAATGAGTCAGGTATTAAACCAAGTGGTGCATATAAATTGTCCCATCTTATTACAGACAAAGCCACAAAGTCAGGCTCATTATCTCCATCTATTAATGAAGGAATCCGAGTTCAGAAACATGAAAGCAGTTTGGCCGAGTTATACAGTCATGGGTCACACCTCATGAAGTGAAAAGGTGGTGTCTGGCTTTTAATTTCAATGACATCAAGGTCACTTCACAAGTCACACACATCCATGTCTTCTCCAGTGATGCGAACCTTACAGGCTGCCTTTGCCGGCTTCCCCACTTTTAATATATGAGGCAGATGTTCTGAATAATATTTACAAAAGAAAAATCTGACTATGTTCATTAAGCTTATAAAACCGTTTTTTAAATTGGAGGAAAGTATAGGAGAGAAATAGAAATTGATTTGACTCCTGCACATCCCCCCCCCCACCATCCCTCTAAAGTGAGGATAATTACCTGGTAACTTGAAGATGCTATAAATCTTATATACTTCAGAGGCAAATGGGTTATAGTCTCTAAATTAAATGCAAAATGCCTGCCAAAATGATAATGTAAGGCTGCGGGCCAAACCGTCATGGACACCAGGGGCAACTGAGTAAATGGTTGCGGGCAGTTTGATTGGTGACTTTAGAACCTGAGCACGGAGGAAGATGCACCTGTCTGATCACTTGTTTCTCTGCATCAGGACCAGGGGGCTGGGGTGCAGGCAACAGGCTGGATTACTCTTACGATCACTTCCTGGATGCTGTACAAGAAACACCTACAGGTGTGGGCAAAGCCAGATCATCACGGATCAAAAGAACTGTCCCGTTGTCCGACCCCAAAATTCAGCTAATTTTTAACATCACAGGTAAGGATAAGCTTTCCATTTGCCAAAGTAATATGAGGTGAAGTCTGGGCTTGGAGAGCGAGTTCTGAAATCTGTTGTGCCTGGTGTTTATTAGGAACTAACCCTGGAAAGAACTAGAGAGAGCGTGGCCGACTAAGCATGGCCATGGTTTCCTGTTTAGTGCTGCAGATGTGTTTTCTGGTCCCTGGAATAACCAGCACCTGCTTTACCTGCATGTTGACAGGGTGAACTAAGAGGCCTGTTTTAAAAAGCAAGAATATAGATTAATTCATCATGTCATGATGAATTCCCTCAACAGGTGATGTTAACCCAGCATCTAAGAAAAGGATCCAAACAAACATATTTTGTTCTTAATACTACCCACGTGTGACTTATCCATTGAGAACTGATTGGCTTTATTCTAAATTAATTTCTTTTTCTGGACTTTAAGAGTTCATTGGGGGTAAAAATTATTATTACAGTTAGTACCTAACACACCTATTATGTGAGTGTGTATGTGTGTGTGTTTGTGTGTGTTTGCATGCATGTTTAATTTTGTTGTGTTTTTATCTCAGCTAGTGTGCCACTGCCAGAGGAAAGAAATGATACCCTTGAACTGGAAAATCAGCAGCGGCTCATTAAGACATTGGAAACGATCACAAACCGCCTGAAAAGCACCTTGAATAAGGAGCCCATGTACTCTTTCCAGCTTGCCTCAGAGATGGTGGTGGCTGACAGCAATTCCCTGGAAACAGAGAAGGCTTTTCTCTTCTGCAGACCGGGCTCTGTGCTGAGGGGGCGCATGTGTGGTAAGCCTCCCCTGGGACCCAGCTGTTTACTGTGCACTGAGTCAAATGAGCTGGGTACAGACATTTTCCAAATGTGTATAAAGAACATTGATATGAAACAGGCATTTTGCATTGTTCTGTGGTTATTACTATACTGTATTATCTTGAGAACCTGAGTGTACACCATTGTTGAAGACAAGCCAAGTATTTTATGTGAGGGAAACAAGGCTTATTTTCAGTTATAGCTCTTTCAGCCTCATAGTGGTGCTGGAGAAATGACTCAGCATCCACATTTGGCAGCTCACAGCCACTGGTAATTGTAGCACGAATCTTAGAAGATCTTATTAATAAAATCAAACCTGGAGCCAGGTATTGGGGTGAATGCTGGAAGATCAGAGAAGGAGAACAAGTCACAGCTTCCTCACCTCGCCAATACCTCAGGTGATCCTGTTTCCTCAGACTGGGTGCCTCTCAGCTGAACTGTTGCTCAAAAGCCTGAAAGCTTAACCAGGCCCTAGTTCCTCGTCCTCATGCCTTAAATACCTTTCTACTTCCTGCCATCACTTCCTGGGATTAAAGGCTCTTGTTACCAGGCCTGGCTGTTTCCAGTATGACTTTGAACTCACAGAGATCCACACGGATCTCTGCCTATGGAATGCTAGGATTAAAGGCATGTGTGCCACCATTTTCTGGCCTCTATATCTAGTGGCTATTCTGTCTCTGACCCCAGATAACTTTATTAGGGTGTACAATATTTTGGGGAACACAATATCACCACAGGTAATCCAGCTGCAGGGGTTCTGATTCTCTCTTCTGGCTTCCACTGACACTTGTGCGCGCACACACACACACACACACACAAATGAGTAAACAAAAATAAATCTTAAAAACAAAAACAGCCTCACAACTTTTTATCTATTGCTCCAACGACAGTAGCTCACATATTTGACCATTTTTGTGTATTGGATACATACCTCTCCCATTTAATCTCGTTCAGTATCTCTGTGGTGTACTGTTAATATTAGTACACAGTACAGATGAGAAGAGTAAAGCCAGAGAGGTACAGACATACTCACAGAAGGTGATATAGCAGAGACTCCTAACTACACAGGCCAATTCTAAAATCTTGACTTTTTTTTCAATTAGGGTACAATTCACATAAATACATACTTTAAACTGAACAATTCAATGGCATTAAGTTCATTCGCAGGATGCAACCAATACCTCTGTCTATTTTCAGAACATCTTCAAAGTCTCTCATAGTCGCTAGTCATTCCCCACCTTCTCCCTATCTCCTTAACTCTACTCCACACAGCTATAATTCCAATCTGGGTAAACTCCAACCTGTTTCCTAAAGAAGCCAACACACACACACACACACACACACACACACACACACACACACACACACACGCTGAACACAGTGAATGACATGAATCTCATCTTGGTCTCCCTTAAGTCATGGCCTTGTATCCTGTCTGGGAAACCTCCTTTGACAGTGCATACAGCCATCTGATAACATTTGTGCTTTCCCTGCGGTGACAAAATCAGCTCGTTCAAAGCTGTCATTACGATCCTACTCTGGTTTCTTTTTCACTCTCTGAGAACAACCAGGAATCATCTTGACCACTGTCTCTCCCATCTCAGTGGGGCCTTCAGAAAGCTGGTGCCAGCTTAAAATGCTTGTGCTGCATCATGGCTCAGGGCCATGAACTAATGCACCTGGCACATTGGGGACAGAGAACTAGGAACCCATTTTTAATAAGCACCGGGGTAACTCGTACTCATATGCATCTCCGAGGCACCAGGTCTGGAGTTGAGGTGTCTCTCTAGAGTGCTAACTTTAATAACACCCTGCTCGGTGAGTTTAACATCCTCTTTGACCTCAGAAATTCCATGTCACTACAAGTTATAAAATGTACCTGTTTCCTTGGCACCCCTAGATTAGAGGATGCCTTCATCGGGCAAGAACTCCTCTAAGCATGGCCAAGGCTCTTCCTCACCTGTGTTTGTCTTACTGTGTTGACCTGTCTCTTGTCTCTAGAAATGACGTGGAAGTGGACATGTAGTTTAGTCTTATGGGGCAGGGGGGAAGCATGCAGAGAGACAACTTAGAAAACATTTTCAATATCACCAAGCCATCACAAGTTCTATTACTGAAAGCTCTATCATAGAAACCCTAAGATTGGTCAATAAAACTTATGCATCTTCTCAAAAGGAAAATCTACTACTATTGGTTTTTAGAAATATATTTCTGGAAGGTCTACTCACTGCGAGGGTAAAACTTTCATAGTAAAATTTAACATATGAACAATAGTACCTATAAGCAAACTTCATAGGAAAAAAAGAACTGAAAGGTGCCATGGTGGGGGAACTTGAATTTCTGACTGTTTTCTCCACAGTCAACTGCCCCCTGGGAACCTATTACTCTCTGGAACATTCCACCTGTGAAAGCTGCCTGATGGGATCTTATCAAGATGAAGAAGGGCAGCTCGAGTGCAAGCTTTGTCCCCCCAGGACTCACACGGAATATCTCCATTCGAGAAGCATCTCTGAGTGCAAAGGTAGAGGCTTCCTTCCACGCTTTGACCAGAGAGCAACTGGATGTCCAGTTGTAATGGGAGGAAGGCTTCTTTGTCCATCTCTTGGTCTTGGTCAAGGCTTCTGTACCAAAAGATAAATTACCAAGAGACAATCATATTTATTTAATGAAAATTTTATGTGGCACAGGAGTCTTTAGAAATGAAGACACAACGAAACTAGGAAATGTGTGTCATGTCGTGTTTGATGATGAGGTGAGTGGCTATGTAGAAGTATAGTTGGACAAAAAGAGAATGACCTAGTATGAACTAGGAGGGTGTTGTCAAGGTCTGTCTGCATTCTCCTATGTCCCAGTGTCTTAAGAGTTCTTTCTTCTTCTGGGTAGCAGAGTGGATATGTTTCATACAGTCTTAAAACCCACAGTGAGAGAAACAGGGTGGAGGAGATTCAGAGAGAACTGTCTGCTTCTACAGCTCAAAAGTTCCTTTAGCTTAAAATATTCAGTATGCTTAGGTGCCATACTTTGGGGTAGAGCAGTGGTTCTCAACCTGTGGATCACAACCTCTGAGGGTTGAATGACCCTTTCACAGGGGTCACATTTCAGATATCCTGCACACCAGATATTTACATTATGATTCATAACAGTAGCAAAATTACAGTTATGAAGTAGCAACAAAAATAATTTTATGGTTGGGAGTCACCACCATATAAGAAACTGTATTAAAGGGTCACAGCATTAGGAAGGTTGAGAATCACCAGGGTAGGGGATTCTTAGCCATGTTTCAATTCATCAGTCTAAAAATAGGATGGGACAAGAACAGTACCCAAAGCAACGTTACGTAGTCTTTCTTGTTACAAATACTAAGTAGATGTTTCCCTATTGAAAAGAAATCATTTGTCTTTCTTTGGGGAACTACGCTTTACTCCATGCTTCTCTCTCCAGCTTCATTCCACATTCACCAATTAGCCTGAACTTTTTTCTGGAATCTCACACTAATCAGGAGAAAGGACTCTCATAGTACTTAGCAAAGATCACCTTAGTTTTTGTCAGAGAAGTATTTGATGTGGTAAGATCAATTCTCTGTTGACTTGGAATGAATTCCCACAGACACAGACGAACAGACTCTTGCTACTAAACTATGCGGTACTTTCCACATTTCTCTGTTCCTCATAATGCAAGCCCCTGGTGGAAACATTTTCTTTCATAATGAAGGTGAACAGAAGACACACCTCACAGAAGAAATTTCAAAATTGTTCCCCCATGCTATAGATGTGAAGGCAGCTGTGGTGTGGGTACTTAATGATAAATCTAAATTCTAGGAGGTGCCAGGTGATTGGAAATGTACCCAAAATGTTAGCAATGTTAAGAATGAGAGTCCCTTGGAGAAATCAAAGGAAAAGACAGTGGTCGGGACTCACCCATCAAACGGAATGGTTGGAGGAGTGCCAGAATCCGCTCTCATTTGGAGATGTGAGATGTTGGAGTAGGTGGATGCATGGAGCCCAATTGGAGATTCTCTTTCTGTCACGCTTTACACAACTTTCCCAGTGCACAACTTGTCTTTAAGACAGTGCCTCATCATGGTGTCTAGTTCGAGCTCTGTTCAATGACTACTAAACAAACTGTGTGGTTAGAACACTGATAGGCAGTGATGAAAGGAACCGAGTATGTGTCTAAAACTTAGTAGTATACAGAAGCCTGGTGGCTGTACCCTGTGTGACCGGCTCTAGAGGAGGAGTTCACGTCTCCTTCTCTGCCACACCTTGGACTGGGGAATCTCTATGCTGTATGCAGCTAATTTTGAGCAGAACAGTTTTGCTCACTGCATTGTATGTCTCTTTTCAGCTCAGTGTAAGCAAGGCACTTACTCTTCCAGTGGGCTTGAGACCTGCGAATCGTGTCCACTGGGTACTTATCAACAAGAATTTGGATCCCGGAGCTGCCTCTCATGCCCAGAACCCACCACTACTGTAAAAAGAGGAGCCATAGACATCTCTGCTTGTGGAGGTTATCATCAATGCTTTAGATGTTTATATTTATTTACATATGCTAAGTTCTCTGCCTGGAGGAGTGGGATGGTTTTAACAAACTAAATGTCCACAGTATGCAAAGAATGTAAATAACTGTTTCTTCACAGGGAGTTTTTTTTTTTTCAGCTGGTCAGAGCTTCAGTATAAACAATGGGCTCTCTGTATATTGCACAAGACTTCTATCCCAGGCCTCAGTAACAAGTGTGAGGCGTCATGGTACCATAGAAATACAGGTTTCTGCGTCCTGTCCCCAGAATTTTGATTCACTGGGTGTCATTTGCATTTCTGCCTAGTATTCAGGTAATACCTACTGTTTCTAGTCTGGGGATCACACTGTGGCAGCCACTGGTTTAAATAGAAATGAAAAGGTCAGCATTCCACTTTGAATATCTCTAATATCCTGGCTGAGTATAGTTATCCAGCCAGAAATTCCTGAAGATGTAAACAAATTAGAAGATAGAAACTTCACACTCTCTCAAAACCGGGACTGAGAGTCAAAATTGATCTGTTATGGGCTGGGAGATGCCTCAGTCACTAGATGCATACATACACATGAATACACACACACATAAATGTATACAGGCACATGAATACATGCACTCACATAAATGTATACACACACATGAACACACACACAAATGTGTACACACACATGAACATACACACACAAGAACACACACACACAAATGTATACACACAGCAGCAGCAGCAGCAGCAGCAGCCTATTGCAGAAACTCTGACAGTCTGTTTCTCTGTAAAGCTGGTGTAGTTGTATTCAGAATAAAAGGTTGGTGGGCCGCGTCTGCAGTACCACAGAGACTCACAAGCAGGGTTATGTGGTGACTCTTAAAAGCGTGAGTCCTCCCATTCTTTACACTCTGCTTTAAAAGCCTGAGGTTTATGGTAACCCAGAGAGTGAAAAGATGTTTTCTTATTGCAAAGATGCTGTTCCTAAGAACCAGCCCGCTCTGGGCCAGTTCTCCAGGCTACAAAGGGAGCCATGCACACACTTCCTTCTTGAGCTACAGCCACACACAGCTACCACCAAAAAGAGACTGACATTCCTCGCCCCCCGGCCAAGAGGGAAGTGGAAGGGGTAGGCTAGAGCTGCCTCTAAGGAGATGGAGTCCTCAGAAGTTAAGAGCCGTGGACACAGGAGAATGGATGCTGAATGATAAGTTTATACATCTTCCCATTTGTTTAAACTGTCTCAGTGGACCAGGGTCACGGTAGATAAGAATTTTAGACCTCACACATTCCTTGAGCAGGGTCCATCAAGCTACTGTTTGACCAAAGAGTTGAGAAGAGAATTTCTCTAGCCTGTGCTTGAAGCCCATAAACCATGCCTGTTGTGGCAAAGCTGCCTCCAATTTAATTTTAAAGTCAATAAAGTCTCACATTATGCTTGAAATGGCTTTGCTAGACACTCTCTGATTTTGTTAATATGGGAACTAATTTTGAAAGAAAGTTTGCAGGAAAATAATTCTGCCCCCACTCCAACATCCTCCAACCACAAAGCAACCGGAATTTTTACAGGGAAGCGAGTTCATATTTGACTTTTCTTTCTTTTAGCTTTCTAAATAAGCCTTGAGGTTTGTCTGTTGCCAACTTTGCAATTAAGCAGTTCTAATTCCCAGAATGTGGCAGAAATTCTGGTAAATGCCCCATGTCTCCTAGTATTCCTAGCATGGTTAGCCACATTGTCCTCACCATGGGTGAGAAGCAGGAATAACTCAGCTCTCACTTGTGGGGTTGGACCAACACTATTGTACTTTAAAATTGAAGTGTATGTGACTTACAAAATGGACCTTCACATATTTTCTCTTAGTTTTTAACTCCCTTCCTTCCTTTCTTTCTTCTTTCCTTCCTTCCATCTGCCTTATTATTTTCTTTCTATATTGATTTCTGTTTATAGGTGTATCACTCTGTATTTTGCTGAGTTTGCCTTACATTTCTTATAAAGAAAATACCTTTTATGTCTCAGCATGCTCAAAATTAATTGTTATAATGACTATAACAATTACATGACACACATTACTACTATGCCCATGCAATACAACCTTTATTCATCTTATCTCTTTTTACACATATCCTCTGGCTTGTGGCTACAAAACCTGAAAACTTTTGGCCCCATAAATGGCAACTGGCCATCGTTGTTGACACATTCCACCCCATAGGACAAGGATCAATATTTTATGAGGACCAGAACGATACACCTCTCATTCTGAGCCTTTAGGGTGGAGTTAAAACAGGCATTAAGTGACCTCTGGCACTGTCTTTGGAAACATATTACCTTATTCATTTATTCATTTTTGTATGTTTAAAGTATGTTGCATGTGACATGTTGATACCACACTTAATGCTCACTGTAGTCAAACAAGTTAATGCATCTCACCATCTCTGTAGGGTGGCTCCTGAAATCTATGGTAAAGGCTCCTGAAATGTATGCCATTGACACTTCCCAGATTATAATACAGTATTATCAAGAATCCAGTAAATTTATTTAAAGGTCAAATTTATTAGGCTCCATGGTTGCATTTGCTGTCCTTAACACCGTCAGTAAACAGTATTTGCAAGGTAATATTTTCTCCTGGCCATTCAGGTGTACTGTTTTAAATCTGACTAATTTTACTAATATTGGTAATAAATGAAATTTCTGCATTGTTTCCCCATGGCCAGGACATTCATATGTGTATATCCTGTGTATGTTTAGCTTTATATTAAGGTACTAAGTAGTACTGCTATAAAAGCATGTGCCTCTGTTTACTGCATATGTAAGTATAGATGCACCATTTCTCATCTTATACTATCAGTTAACTAATTTAATTAGGTGTCTGGGACTTCCTTTTCCAAATAGAAAGAGACAACACAAGTGTTTCAGTAGCTTCTCACAACTGAAGGTTAGGGAGCTTATCTTAGATGTAATGAGCCATTTCACACGCGCAATCTCTTTTTTCCTTTGTAGTGCCGTGTCCAGTAGGAGAATTCTCCCGTTCTGGGTTAACACCCTGCTATCCATGTCCTCGAGACTATTACCAGCCCAATGCAGGGAAGTCCTTCTGCCTAGCTTGTCCCTTTTACGGAACTACAACCATCACTGGTGCCACGTCCATCACGGATTGCTCAAGTGAGTTCTCAAACTGTGTGCTGGGGTCTTACCTGTGCCACTCTGGTCTCTTCTGTTCTGAACACCGCCATTTCGGGTGGATTTTGATATCTGGGCTTAATTCATCCTTCTATGGTCTTTTAAAGCAATTTTTTTACATTTATTTATTTATGTAGTCGTGTGTGCGTGTGTGTGTGTGTGTGTGTGTGCAAGTGTGTGAGCATGCACGTGTGTATGTGCACACACACATCTACATGCCACGACACTCATGTGGAGAACAAACAATAGCGAACGGGAATCATAGCTTACAACTTCCCCCATGCATGTCCTAGGATCGAACTCAGGCCACCATGCTTGATGGTAAGTGCTTTTATTCACTGAGCCATCTTCCTGGCCCCCTTTAAGATCTTTTTGATGCCAAGACTAGAAGAATTATTTTGGAAACGCTGAACTTGGTAACTTTCAAATGTCTCTCTCAGGGTCTAGGATGGAGTGACATGCCACCCATGATGTTTTCCTGTTTAGTATGACTGAAACAAAATCCGTGTGGCATTGACTCACTCTGCAACCAGATCTTACCCTGAGTATTTCAAGAGAGTTTAGTTTTGAGCCACACCTACCACCCACTGACATTTTGCCTGTTTGTTTTGTTAGGTTTTAGCTCCACTTTCTCAGCAGCAGAAGAAAGCATCGTGCCCCTTGCAGCCCCTGGACATACCCAAAAGAAGTATGAAGTTGGCAGCCAGGCAAGTCCACTCCCTGCACAGAACGTTTTCTTCAGTGGGATGCTTAGAAAATAATTTGCCATTTTACATATTGCAGAATACCAGGGTTGAAACCTTCATCAGATTATGAATACTATAAAGGAATATTTAGTTACAATTCTTAATAAGAACTTTCAAAAAGTAAAACATTAGATGTTCTTAGTACCAGAAATTGGAGTTATTTTCCCAGAAATGCCTGCTCAACAGTATGTAGATGGGGAGGCTTTGACTCACTAGTTGATCCATCATTGCAAAAGGGGGGCTTGGTTTACCAAATCCTTTGTCAGAGGGTAGAAATATAATTCAGATTTTATGTCAAAATTATTTATGTATTTTGGGACCAAAGAAGTTGTTTCTTGGGATAATGTGTGAAGAATTAAGAACTGTCACTCAGGAACATAACTAAACCAATTATTTTTCTCTTGTGTGTGTGCATGTGCATGTGTGTATGCGTGCATGTGCGCACACATGTGTGTGCTACTTGAATTTGAACTGACAACCCCACAATGCTGGGCAGGTGTCCTGTCAAGGAACTCCATTCCCAGGCTTGCTTCCACCCTCCCCTTTTTTTTAAAGACGATCTGCTATGTCAGATGTTTTGGGTAGATTCTGCCATTCCCCTTAATTCATCCTACCCAAGAGTCAAGAGTCCCTTGGAATTGGCATTTTTAAAACCAACGATATAATATTTCTTCTGTCAACCTCCTACAGCCCAACACTGTGAGCTGCTGGGGCTCTACACATCATATTTGAAAATGAGCTGGGTGAGCACAGAATTTTGTAGGAGCCTCTAATGCAGTGGTGTGATGGAGTCCACAGGCCACTTCTAAATAATCATGTATGGACTTCTTACTAGAGGCTCTGTTTTATCTGGCCTTGGTTGACCCCTATGCCTCATATATTTCAAATAAAATCTCTAATGGATTCTAACCTGCAACCAGCACTTAGGAACTCTGCATGCATTTACCTCACTGAAGAATCATTGTTTGTGCCCATCCATGGCAGGCTCCTATGATATGGCAGCTAGCTTGAAGAAGCTCACTCAGTTACGGCCCCTAGGTGGGAATGCTCCGAAATGACCGAGTGCTTCTCTGTAATACGTGTCTTTTCTGCCTGGTAGGTCTTCCACGAGTGCTTCTTAAACCCTTGTCACAACAGTGGAACCTGCCAACAGCTGGGGCGTGGCTATGCCTGTCTCTGTCCACCCGGATACACAGGTGACATCAAGGAATGCTAACACATTTTGTGTGAAATTGGTGTAACTTGAGTCAGACTTTGGAATACCAAACACACAGCATGTAAAATACATTAGACCATGTTAGTGAGGAGAAATACGGGGTTGAACAAGATAAAATGCATGCATACCTAACAGTTTTCTTTGTACAGTTTGGAGAAAACAGAAAAAAAAAACTTCACTATGAAAGCTAACACCATAGCTGGGGGTATAACTGGAATACAGTCCAGGAGTCATGTCCAAGGTTTTGTTCTAACACAAATTAAAGGCATGACACTCAGCTTGGTCCAGCACAAACATTTTAGAACAAATTCCTGGCTTCTCCCATTTGTTACTCAAGAGTGGAAGTTCTTGTTCATAGATGAGGTTTGTTGCTCTGTCTCTAGCTTCAGAACTCCATGGCTTTGGACTAGAGGCTGTAAGAATAAGTAAGAATTATTTTTATTTGCAGTTTGGTTTGTATTACAGATGTGTCCAGAAACAATTTTAGGAGAAAACAAACTGTGTTTTAAAATTGCAATTAATTTAAAACAATCCCTTATTTTCTCTAAAATAGATTTTTGCTTAAAAAAAAAAGTACACAATGAATTCTAAAAGCTTTTCATGGAAAATTATATTTAAGTAGAATTCACCAAAAAAGAAATAAGCAAAAGGAAAATTAGAAACAAAAGATAGCCAAAGGCTAGCAAAAATATTGGCATTCCGTTTATCACAGTTGGCTCATGTGTATGAGTTCTTAAAAAAAGTGCTGACATTTCATAGGGTATATGGAATTTGCCAGGCATGATGGTACACACCTTTAATCCCAGCATCAGGAAACAGAGACCAGGGATCTCTCTGAGTTCAGGGCCAGCATGATCTACAAAGTGTGTTCCAGGCCTGCCAGGGATACACAGCAAGATCCTATCTAAAAAGACAGAAAGAAAGGGAGGGATGGAGGGAAGGAGGAAGGGGGGAGGGAGAAAGGGAAGAAGGGAAGGAGGGAAGGAGGGAAGGAGGGAAGGTCTTCTCTGAGAATTCTACACTTCAGTGGTGGCTTAAAGAAGGCATATAGAATAGTGCATCTCATACATTAGTGTGTGCTGTAGCTATTTGGAATACTTGCCCAGCTACAGATCACTGGACCCTAGAGAGTCTGGTAGTCCCAGCATTTCTGATGCAGTGTAGGGTATGGCTTGAAATGCAGCGTTCCTCTTCTGTCTGAAGGTGATGCTGATGATCAAGGTCCCCTGGTGGGGAGGGTTCCTAGCAGAGCTAGCCCAGCAAACCTGTATGCACCCTGTGAAAGACAATGCCCACTACAGGGCGTCTGGTTTATGAGCTGGGATTTAGCGAAAGTTGGCCCCACTCCATCTCTTGAGCCAGGTGACCTTGGTAGCAACTCCATATATTTTTGTGGGGTTTTCTTTATAGTTAACATAATTTATGGCTCCTATTTATAACTGCCAGCTTCCCTCTCCATTCCCTTAATGCTTTGAGATATTTTGCTATTTCCCATGTAGTGTTGTAGGGTATCTTAAATATGGAAACATGTAGTGTCTTCATTAAACACAACTGGATGGTAGCTCTTCTTTATACACCTAGATTATAGAGATCTTTACTTTCAGCTGACCATGCATGTTTATTATTCTCTTCCTTTGATTTATCATTCAGTATTTGGTTTATATTTTAGGCTTGAAGTGTGAAACAGATATTGATGAATGCAACTCACTGCCTTGCCTCAACGGTGGAATTTGTAGAGACCAAGTTGGGGGATTCACTTGTGAGTGCTCCTTGGGTTATGCAGGTAAGGAGCAAGGCTAGTGTCTTTATAATATAAACTGGGTCTTGTTTTGGATTATTTCTGTGCATTTGGAAAGTGCTCGTTATATAGTTATGTAAGGAGAACAAGGTATCAGTTTTTCAGTATGAAATTGCTTATGGTTTATAAAATGGTAAAATGAGCAGACCTGTTCCCTCTTTATCTACAAGATGTGTGACTTCGGGGCCTCCGGATGTTTCTGAACCTGTTTTTGGGTTCATAAATGGAGATGAGTTCTCATGGGATGCCAGGGAAGTACCAGGTCCTTCCCCAGCTCTTCACTGTCACCTTACTGAAATTCTGAACTGGATGTGTGTGTGATTTTTCCTATAGATCAGTCACTTCTGTCATTATAGGCTCTGCTCCTCTTTTTTTTTTAATTTAAAAAAATTTTTTCATTCCTTTTACATACCAACCCCTGTTCCGCCTCCCTCCTCTTCTCCTGCTCCCCCCACCTACCTCCATCCCACCCCATCCCCTCCTCATAGAGGGTAAGGAAGGCCTCCCTTGGGTAGTCAACACAGGCTGGCATACCAAATTGGGGCCAGATCTAGCCCTTCCTCCTTGCATGAAGGCTGAGTAAGACATCACACCATAGGGAATGGGCTCTAAAAGGTGATCATATATATATAAGTATGTATCATATTTAAGTCAGAGAATTGCAGCTTTCAACTATCCTCCCTCTAAAATAGTCCAGAAACATCAACCTCACTATCAATTCCCTTGTTGAATTTCATTATAATGATTCTAGTATTGATTAAAATAGAGTCTTATGAAATAGAATGTGCACCAGGCTTTTTCTTTTGTACTACCAACCAGCTCCCAAATCAAGACACAGAGACTTATTAGTTATGAATGCTCAGCCTTAGCTTAGCTCCTGTTTTAATCTGTTTCTCTTTATCTATGTTTTTGCCTCAGGGATTTTTACCTTTCTTTCCTTCTGTATGTCTTACTTTCCCTGCTCCTCATGTCTGTCTGTCTGGCAGCTGTCTGGCTTCTGGACCTGGCATATCCCTCTCTTTCTCCCTCATTCTGTCTTCCTTATTCCCTCTCGAACCTAGATTCCTTCTCCTACTTATTCTCTCTGCCTGCCAGCCCCACCTATGCCTCTCCTGCCTGGCTATCGGCTGTTCAGCTTTTTATTAGACCAATCAGGTGCTTTAGGCAGGCAAGGTAAAACAAATGCAGCACATCTTTACATAATTAAACAAATGCAGCACAAACAAATGTAACATGTTAAATAAATGCAACATAAACAAATGTAACAGACTTTGACATAGTTAAAGTTATATTCTGCAGCATAAACAAATGTAACACACCCTCAAATAGTTAAATATTCCACAACAAGAACGTGATTTATGATCTCAGAAGTAGTAACCATCTTATAATATTGTTATAACAGAAATAGAGATCATATCAGCAAGTTACCTCTGTACCTAACTCATGAAATTGTCCAAAAAATACATTTAAATAAGCATTGTAATTCATGTATATATTATTTTCTGTATTTAATATATCTTTTATAATTCTTATAACACATTTCACAGTCACTAGATTCTGAAAACATTATCTCCAAAAAAAACTTTATAATGAACTGAAAATGTTAATATAATTATAGTGGCAATCCTTTGAACCAGTTCCATTTTGTTCGCTTGGGATCCGTGACCCATGATAGCTCTAGTCTTATGGGGAGGAACACTGAGTTCATACAGTAGAATTACATGTTGTCTGGAAGCCCAATTCAAAGATGTCTGGGTATTTTTATTTATAAGCTTTTATACTAAAAAAAAAAAACTTGCAAATAGAACTTCTATGCAGTTTGAATAGTGATTCTGAAGCCATTTCACACTGGATTTTATAGTTTCACTCTCAAATAGATTTTTATGCATATATATGCTATCAAAAACAAAAAATTCATGACAGAATTAGAACAGAGAAGCAATTAGCTTTATAACCTCTTTCATAACTCATGTCTATTTTCTGCATTCAGTCCAACATCATCCCCTAATATTTAGATTTCCTTGTTCTCTTTTCTACATATTATTCTGTACCCTTGTGCACATTTGTTTATATACATTCAAAGATTTGCATAAGGAAAAGTTCTAAGCTGGAAATCGCCTTGAAGTTCCCTCCAGTAGGCAATCAGGCAGACAGAGAATGTATGCCTATATATTTCCAACAAGAAAAGAGATCTTTTTTGTTTGATGAGTGCCAATTAAAGTGTGTGGTTTGTTTTAGGGGCATGTAACTTGAATTCAGCTCTATTTCAAGAGGTAGACCTGCTCAGATTCTAACTGAGGAGGCTGCAGATCTGCACACTTGCTACCCATTGAAGACATGTGTGTAGCAGGTGGATCCGCTGCCAGATTCATTGCCATTTCAGTTTTATTTCCCATACCCCTTGCCCTCGCTCTTTATCTTATACATATGATTGCATTCCCACATACAGTATAAAGATGATGTCTCTCTACATACATGTATCTACTTAAAAGATAATCTCCAAATCTCAGGTTAACATCACCCAGGATTGTAACTTAAAAGTCTGTAAACAGAGTAGTAGATGCATACTATGAGGAAATTAGACCCAGGCTTCTGAATAGTATGTATTTATTAGACTCTGAAGGTACTGTGCTGCTTACTAAACATTAAGTGTGTTGTAAGTATTTACTAAAAAAAAAGTACTTGTTCTAGTTTGATCTCTATGATAAAACACTGACAAAAAGCATCCTGGAGCAGAAGGAATTGTTTGACTTACACTTCAGATCACAATCCATCATTGAAGGAAGTCAGAGTAGGAACTCAAAGTAGAAACTTGGAGACAGGACAGAACTCTGCTTACTGACTCTCACTCCGGCTCATGTTCAGCCAGCTTCCTTATAATAGCCCAGACCCAGATGCCTAGGAATGGTGCTGCTCACAGTGGGCTGGGTCCTCACACATCAATCTTCCAACATGACAATCTCTCACAGACGTGGCTATAGGCCAATATAATTGAGGCGATTCTTCAATTGAGGTCCTATCTTCCCAGGTGACTCTAGGTTGTATCAAGTTGACAATGAAAAGTAATATATCACTATTTATTGTACTCTGTACAAATATGTAGGTTTGTTAGAATTACTGCTTTCAAAATCTTTTATTGATAAAATTTCTCTTTAGTGTAGTTTGTGGTAGGATATATATGCTATTAGATGTCTGCTATATAATTCCATGTGTGCCTTGGATTTAAGCATCCTGTACTCTTCCAACTGAGGAATCTTTGTATACATCACTGAATTTGAAGATTTGTCTCTCTGGTTTGTTTCTGACCTGTACTTGGTAATATCACAGGCCTGGTCTCTGTTCCTAGCCAATGGAGGAAAGGGTGTCAATGACATCAGTTGTCCCCAAATTACCTACTTACAGACCATGGGGGCAGCTGCACAGAAGTTTGGCTACTATTTTCTGGATTTGAAGAGCAAAATAAGTTATTTTCTTTATTCAGTATTTTTCTCAAACATTTTTGTCAATTTGGGGCAGTTACAGCTCCACTTCAGAAGGAATATACAGCCAAGAGTGAGCAACTAGTGAACAGATAGTGTGAGAAAAGGACTTTAAGCAAGATCACACCTTCTTAAAAATATGGTCACGTGTTCATGGGTGTCATTTCTCACTGTATGCCAAATATGTTACATTTCTGCCTAAACTTTTTTTTTTAATTCAAAAATGGAAGAGAAATATTTGTGTTGATGTAATTGGCAAAAAGCAAAAAAAAATTTACAAGCCCATTAGCCATGATTTCCAATTGCTCAGTTTTCACGCTAAACAACTGGCTTGAGCAAAACTTAACGCTTTCTGCAGCTCAAAGACCCTGTGATTTTTCTTCAGGCCAACTATGTGAAGAAAATATAAATGAGTGTAGTTCCAGTCCGTGCTTGAATAAAGGAACCTGCACCGACAGCTTGGCAAGCTACCACTGTACCTGTGTGAAAGGATATGTGGGTAAGAATTCGCATTTCTCTCCCTTGTTTCAAAATTCTGTAAATAAACATTAGTGTCTTTACTCGCATATTACCTAACTATTATATTTGGACTTTATGACCATACTGTTGGAAATAAGTCATGTAAATGATGTTCATAAAATGAGTGTAAATTGATATGAAATAATATATTTTGCAAACTGATGAAAGAAGTATGGTTAAAGAAATATGTACTTCATTTTCAGGGAAGAAGTCTGAGGGGAAAAATGCTAATGAAGGAAAAACACGAGGTCAAGCAAACAGAAAAAAGGGAACTAAATTTATTGTCCTTTTAAACCTTATTTCAGCTTGATGCCCATGGCTAACTGTAGTTTCAGAAGGGAGATGAAATAAACTGAGCATCCAAACTGCAGAGTCCTGAAGTGACTCCACAGGGCCAGGGCTCGTGCTCAGATGCATCATGAGCAGGGTGCCTGCCGCCTCTCTCCTTTCAAGGAGTCACATCAGGGTCGGGTTTTCCTGCCGAGGTAATCATCCCAGCTCTTTCTCGTCCTCACCCACCCCCAGGTGTGCACTGTGAGACAGACATCAATGAATGCCAGTCGAGCCCCTGCTTAAATAATGCAGTTTGTAAAGACCAAGTTGGGGGGTTCTTGTGCAAATGCCCACCTGGATTTTTGGGTACTCGGTGTGAAAAAAATGTGGACGAGTGTCTCAGCCGGCCATGCCAAAATGGAGCCACTTGTAAGGATGGTGCCAACAGTTTCAGGTAAAAGGCCAAGTCTAGAGTTTCGCTTCATGTTTCCTTGACTGAGCAGTCACTGTACAGTCTTAGTGGAGCATTGACTGCAAAGCCCCAAGTCAGCTATCCTCACATGCTCACCCAAAGGCAGGAACAGTAGAATCTCACCACCACTTGTGATAAGACAAGGCTGGGCCTACATGTAAGCCTATAGTTTTTGTTGTTGTTGCATGTGTGTGTGTGTGTGTGTGTGTGTGTGTGTGTGTTGTTTTTTGTTTTTTGTTTTTTGTTTTTTGGTTTTTTTTTGATTTTTCGAGACAGGGTTTCTCTGTGTAGCTTTGCGCCTTTCCTGGAGTTCACTTGGTAGCCCAGGCTGGCCTCGAACTCACAGAGATCCGCCTGCCTCTGCCTCCCGAGTGCTGGAATTAAAGGCATGCGCCACCATCGCCCGGCGTGTGTTGTTTTTGAGACAGAGTCTCCTGTAGGCCAGTCTGACCTGGAACTCACTATGTGGTTGAAGATGACTTTGAACTTCTGATCCTCCTGCCTCTACCTCCCTAGTGCTGTGATCAAATGCAGGTGCCACCATGCCTGGTGTTTTGCAGTGCTGGAGATGGAACCCATGGGTCCCCTCAAGTCAGGCCAGCACCACTGAGCTACACTTCCAACCCCAAACCTGTAGTTTTAACATAGGCAACTTAAGGTATTTGAAGTCTATGAGTCGGATACATGCCAGGTTTAGAAACTTTGGCTCTTGGGAAATCACAAAGGTGAAAGGAGGGGCTGGAGAGAGGTGGCATGGTTGTCGAGTGTTTGCCAAGAAACATGAAGTTTGGCTCCCTAGGACCTGTGTAACTGAAGCTCGGCGTGGCAGGACCTATTTGTGATCCCAGC
>CABHPH010160538.1:0-41354 GCA_902168325.1 Peromyscus nudipes | reverse complement strand
ATTCATTCATTCATTCATTCATTCATTCAATGATTTCTTAGTATCTGTTATTTCATATAGTGCAGTAAGCATGTGTGGTGGCACACACCTTTAATCCCAGCCCTCAGGAGGCAGAAGCAGGTGGATTTTTATGAGTTCAAGGCTAGCCTGGTCTACAGAATGATTTCCAGGATAGCCAGGGCTACACAGAGAAACCCGTCTCAAACAAACAAACAAACAAACAAAACAAACAAACAAAAACCTCCCCCCAAAACAAACAAACAAACAAAAAACCCCACATCAACACAAAAGAACATAGAAAAGAAGACAGAGTCTTTGTCCCAAAGTGTCTCCCCTTATGTTGATGTGAAAGGTATAATAAACATGAAAAATGTATACATAGATATCTTCTATGAAATAAAGCAGTGATGTAAACATCATTGATGATGGGTCTAGGATACTTCAGCTCACCCATTCAGAGAAAGCTTATGTGAGAAGACAATAGTGACCTCATCATTAAGGGGGAATATGCCCGAAGGATGAGAAACCAGGGACAACAGGCAGGGGTAGCAAGAGTACTGTCTTCTCAGGCTGTTGAAATACAAGCATAGTGACAATATCAGGTTCCCAGAATGAAGTTCATAAGTTGATTTGGCTCAGATCATCTGAGGCATTACAGACATGGAAAGAAATTTGGAGTATAGTCTAAATGCAATAGTAAGGCGCTGACAGACAAACCATTGAAGTGAAATGGTCCGAGTTAAGTGTGAGGATAATCCTGGGTATTAGATATTGAATGGATTGTAAGAGAGAAAGCAGAAAGGGGTAAAGCTGAGGGTGACTATAATAATCTGTGGAAGGGAGTTGTGTTAACTAGGATGACAGCAATAAAAATGCAGAGGATACACACACACACACACACACACACACACACACACACACACACACGGAGGGGTGTTTGAAAGGAGTAAGGGAACCAGGAGAAGGGAAGACACAAGAGGATTGGGTGTTGCATATACACAAAGTACATGGTATACATGTATAAAACATCATAATGAAACCCATTATCTTATAGGCTAATTCTAAAATTAAATACATATATATATAATTATATAAAAATCATATATGAAAGAACTAGCCAAAGAAAGAGTTGCTAAATTCTTTGGGTTGAACAAAAATTCAGGGTGATTCCTGGCTTGGGGCCCACATAAATGTAACTGGCTGCCTGCAGAGAGGGTTAGTGAGAAGGAAGGAAGGAGGAGCGAGGGGGAAGGTTGTGTTGTATGTTTGGACCTGAGGTGGCAGGGCATAACTTGGTCGTCAGGTGGGTTAAATGTTTGAATCTTGACTCAATGTAGACAAGAAAAGGGACTGGACTGGGGGTATGAATTTGGGGATAACTGAAACATAAACTAAATTTAAAACCACAAGGTTGTGTGAGTCCCTCCCAGAAAGGGTCTAACAGAAGAACTGAGGATGAAGGAGCGAAACCTTCACTAGGCCTGGAAGAGAAAGGGGAAACAGAAGAGTAGGAAGGACCAACTCCAACAAGCAAACATAGGCTGTGGTTCTAAGGAAGCTGAAGAGGAAGGCAGTCTCTGTGAGTCCTGCAGCTACATACTGCTGACTGCACATTCAAAATATTTGGAATTAAATTCTCACTGCACTAAAGAAGCTTAGACCTCTTTCTTGTCCCTGTCCCCTACACAGTATGGCATAGTGGCTATTTATACATGTGTGAGGGATTATAGGCAGAAATGATTCATGTCTTGAGGAGGATTGTGAAGGCTACATGCAAATACTACATTACTTTACAAGAGACACTTGAGCTCCTGCAGATTTGGGGTCTGCAGCAGGTCCTGGACCCATGCTCACAGACGCCAAAGAGCACCTGTATTTCTTGTAAATGCTGCTGAGAAGAGAAACACAATGAGGAGATGAAATGACTTTTGGCAATTTGGTGAGATGGAGTAGCTGATGACCTCGATAAGAGCTGTTTTGTTGGGATGGACTGAGTTGAAAGCTCAATTGCAGTGGGTTCAGAAGGGAACAGGAGGTGAGAGAGGGGAGAGATGGAGAATATAGACAACGCTTTTCTCAATCTACTCCTAATTATACTTAGCCCTATACCACAAAAGCTAGATATTGACAAGACGGTGAAAGGCCATTTGCTGTTCCCAAAATAACTGTGGCAAATGGGTGGAAAGCCAATTTTGTGGTCCAGCTTTGTAACTTGGTCCACTTTTAAACAGCTTTCATTATCAGGAAGTTATTGCTTCTATTGACCTGAGAGATGTAAACTTGTTTTCACTTTATGGAGCTAGAAGCATGCTAAGCTTCATTAATATACCACTCTGTACTCATAGGACTTCAGAGCCTCACCTTTCTACATCGGTCCATACTCGCCTCTTCATTACTGATACCCTGTGTGAGCCTAGAGAGCACTGTGTGTGCTCGTTTGTATGGTGAAAACTGGCTTAGTCTATTTCATGTTGCTCTAATATCTGGTGCTGGGTAACATACAAGGAACATAGATTGATTTTGCTTGTTTATTTTGTGGCTAAAAGTTGAAAACAGCATGGGGCAGGCCTCTGACTAGGGTCTCCTAGCTGCATCACAGCATGGTGAAAGAGCATGGGGCCGGGCCTCTGACTAGGGTCTCCTAGCTGCATCACAGCATGGTGAAATAGCACCGGGAAGCAGAGAAGTTCAAAGCCGGCTAAGCATGTGGGTGGCTTCGCTTCACAACAACCCGCTCTTGTGAGAACTTACCAGCACTCTGAGAACTGTGTTATTCCTTTCCAAGTGTGGTTCTCTATGACTTAATCTCCCACTAGGCACCACCTCTTAAAGTTCCTGTCACCTCAATACCCGGTGGTCTGGGGACCAAGCTTCCAGCACATAGTCTTTACTTGCAAACTATACCCAAACTATGAAATAAGTGTTTCCTTATCTAAGTTTGCTTGTTCTTAAATGCGAATAATGATACTCTAGGCCATACATTCTACATGGAGAATGTATTGTTTCATGTCAAAATAGTAGTTTGGAAAGTAAAGTTTGATATCCTCTTTGTTGGAAGCCACTATGACTTAATTAGACTCTTATTTTGGTGGGGTAATTGTCCCATGCTATTATTTGTTTTACCTTCGCATCCCTACTCTCCAATTCTGGAATGAAGATAAATGCTAATTTCTTTACAAATGCCTTGCTCTCTCACAGCCTACTGATGTTTTCAACTTAAAGGGGGGAAGACGTCTGGATGATTCTTCATTAGAAGTGTACTATTAAAATTGTCAATTTCTTGAAATATGTGGTTGAAAAACCATCCTTTTTTCCCCCCACTGTGTGTTACCCTAAACTATAGACCTGTCACCAGGCAGTGTTCTCACATGTAGGTACAGAGAAACTGTGGGAAGATCCAAGTGGCACTTAAATTACATTCTCCCTTTGATTCTTAAGACATTTAGTGCCATTTAGCAGAATTCCAGTGCAGTCGGTTCCACAGAAGAAGGGGCTGTCCTTTTCGAAGAGCCTCTGCTGTGGTGGCTGAGGAAAAGAAATCAAGTCTTTCGAACAGCAGGGCTGGCTTTTCTATCTTGATCTTCATGGCACTGAATGTGCTCCAGTGTGGGGAGGCTAGGCAGCCTTTATTAGCCAGTTCCCTGTTTGGGTACCATGGCATTTTTGGTAAGAAGTTCTTTCTGCAAGTAATACCAAGGTAAGAGAAAAAACAACAAAGGTCATTTCTTATTTCTTGCAGGAGAAATTTTTGTTCTTCCTATATGATAGTTTCTAAAGAGAATATTTTCTGTTCATAAGTCCTATTTTCTTTCTTGCTGACTGCAGAGCATGCTCCATTATTTCCATCTGGGATCTGGGAGCAAGGTGGCTTTCCTTCGATCCTGTACCTTAGCCGAAAGAAGAGGTTCCTCCATGAGGAAGGTCGCTATAGAGTGCATAAAATCTGTCGGGAAGAATGGCACCACATTTGTGGTCATCTTGGTGAACAGATGCTAAAAACTGTGGAGATGTAGGTCAGTGTCCCTGAAAAAAGAAAGGCTCCCTGGAGCTTCTTGGCCAGGCATAGCTATCCTCTCGCTAAGAATGGCAGTATCTCCCTGAGTAGAGCTAGCCCAGATTCCAGCCTCAGTGAGTTCTGCTAGCCCTCACGAAGGAACTCCATGTATAGCTTTTTTTTTTTTCAACTGAATCACCTGGCTCAAGCACTGTATAGGTTAGTTTTATGTCTACTTGACACTAGCAAGAATCATCAGGGAGAAGGGAAGCCTCAGCTGAGAAAATGCCTCCATAAGATCAGGCTGTAGGCATGCAAACCTGCAGGGCATATTTTTTTTATTAGTGATTTAAGGAGAAGTGCCCAGCCCATTGTAGGCGGGACCATTCTGGGATGGTGATCCTGGTTTCTATAAGATGCAGGCTAAGCAAGTCATGGGGAGCAAGCCCCTCCATCATGGTCTCTGCATCAGTTCCTGCCTCCAGGTTCCTGCCCTCGTTGCTTTTGATGATGAACTGTTATATGGAACTGTGAATGAAATGAACCCTTTTCTCCCCATGTTGCTTTTGGTCATGGCGTTTCATCACAGCAATAGTAACCCTGACTAAAGCAGGTACCTTTCACAGCAATCCACAAAGAATTCTCTCATGAGATTTAAAATGAAAGATGAGTAGTCACTCAAGGTTACACAAGGAACTAGCAATTTAAACATAAAAAATTTCTGCAAAACTGCAGACACCAAGGTAAAGTCACCTCCATTATAGACTTGTGCAACCCACAGACATAATGGTATTAATTCCTGATCCATATTCAAAGGAACTGTAAAATACTTCACCAGTTGTAGCTAAGGGAATCCTCTTTGCCTTTGCTGCCTTCTGTCATCTTTGTTTACTCTCACAAAAGATTGGATTTTCTGAGTAGTCATCACATGCCTTGCTCTGCAGCTCAAGGTACAAGTATGAAGTGGGCACAGGTGATATACTTTAGGGATATTAGTGAGACTTAAAGAAGCAATGTCACTTGGAAAAACAGCAGAGGAACTCGGGCACATGCCTCAGACACAAACCCTGTACCAGGCAGGAATGTAAAACCCGTTACCTTTTCCTCAGCTCTTGGCTCTGATTCTCTCCCACTAGACCATGACCATCCTCTCCATCTTTCTATACAACAATACAGGTGAACAACCTATGAATTAAATATTGGTTGAAGCTTCCCTAGTAGTGAATATCCCAACATGGTTTGGACTCAACATCCACTCTTATCATACTAAGTGAAACCAACATGTAGTTTCTTTACCTGGAAATGCACCCAGATCAAACTTCAACATAATTTTTTCTTTCCACTGCTATTCTTATTAAATTCTGCTTCAGTCCATGAAGTCTTACAGTTTTGTAATAGAGTTGCTTGCTCATCTGTTTGTGCATGTCTCTCAAAGGCATCAGCAAGGGAGACAGGCAGAGCACTCTGCTCCAGCTAAGTATCAGAGGAGAGTCCTTTCTAAACATTTGCCTATGGTTACTTCATGGGTTATATTACCAAAATCTCTCCTTATTTATGAAGGCAGTCTCCTGTCAACACTTAGGCAGCACCTGCGCCATGGAAGGCCTTGTGCTAGGCACTGGCAGGATTCAGTGATGAATTAGGCATGGTCCTTGCCCACAAGCAGCTCACAGATGAGATGTGCTAGACAAGATTCAATTGACATCTGGGCTCTGGTGAATCAATGGCTCTCATTTGCAGTTGATCTTATTCATCACAATCATGGAACAGTTAGTGAATGGTCATTGAGCACACACATTCCATAACAGAGACTTTAGTCACAGTGACTAATCAAAGAAGACAAATTCTGTGGCTCTTCCTGCCTTGAGTCCTTTCTCCCTCTCTGAGAAAGAATGGCTTTTTAAAAGGATTAATAGAAGGCGTCTATAACTGACTATTGGGTCAAATGTGAAGGGGTACCATTTATTTGTGCATTATCAGGTTTTATGTATCTGTGTTTAGTGCCAGCCATTTGGCATACTCCTTTTTAGGGTTCTCTTTCCGCCTTTCCTTTCAGTTCATCATTTTCCTTTATGAATACCTGCTGTTAGAATTCCTAGCCACTCCCTCAGCTACATGACCACGCGTGCTCTGTCCAGGAGCCAGGCAAGATGCTTAGTCATCCCAGGGCCTTATGTCCTACATAATCCATGAGCTTCATGATCACATAATTTGCGCGCAGCATGATTACATAATCTATGCACATGTGTGGCGTAGCTATGTAAGCCCATATGCACATGTGCGGGGAGGGGGGGAACCTATAAAAGCAGGTTCTACCTATTCTCCCTCTCTTTTCCTGCATGGTCATTCCATAGGCCTATGCACACCCCTTCTATTCCCTTTCATTAATACGCTCTTGTAGAGGATTTTGTTGTGCCTCGTGACTTCTCTTGCACGGTAAACAGCAATGCTTAGTAGATAACATTACACTACTTAATAAATAACATTGGTGTAATAAATAACACCAGCATACACTGGATTATGATGAACCAGGCGACTGGAGGGTTGCTCTCTTTTGCTTTATCCTCATCTTTTCCGTCTTACCCCCAGTTGTGTCCCTTATTATGTTATGAAGATATGTGAGACATAGCTTCAGTTCCACCAGATGAAGAAAACTTTGGCCCCAGGACCTGGACTTTTCAAGTCAAGATAATCTCTGCTTACTTGGAGATGAAATTAAGAACTCTCCTTGTGTTTTAATGCAGATTGGATCTTCAGCTGTTTGAAGTCTCGTATTTCATTATTTCTGTATCCTTGTTTTCTAAAGCCACACACATCCATAGACTCCTCGCTGCCATAGTGAATGCAGGGTAAAATTTTCATAAAGGTCCTTGAATATCTCATATCGAATTGCCACTGTTAATACAAGTCTACTTTTGGTGTCAGTGGTCAAAATGTCAATGTGGAACAGTCTGGAGCCTACAGTCTTCCTTGGCTGTGACTAAGGAAATGTCCCCCATGTTGGTCATCCCCACAGAAATATCTTTATAATCATTGTATGTCAGAGCCAACCAAGTCCAGCTGCCAGGAGAAGTAATGTAGCTTTGCTATGTGCCCTGCAGGGCCAGTGAACAAAGGACCACTATGGAGAAGTGTAGAAGACACAATTGACTTTCTGGCCACAGGTGCTTTTCAAGATGTTCACATCAGAAACAAAGGCGAAAATCCAAAACTATGTTCTCAAGAGCAAACAAAAAAATGGTATAATCAATAAATTCCCCAGCAACAAAAAGCAAATAAAAACAACTTTGTGTTTAACCTAAAGCAAAAAATTTAATGGAGTTTATCTTTCCCTTGACTGTAGACATTATGAACCCCAACACCCTTTAAGATAATATAAAACTATTCCTTCTGGAAGGCTTCCAGAAGTTCTGGAAGATGGTCTTCAGAGAGCTTATTGTAATGAATCAGAAGACTTACACTAAAGAAATTAAATCAGCTGCTGTGAGTTCTTGTTGCAATATCCTTGACATGTCTTGAAGACAGTGTTACATAGTGTTCCTTCCCTGTGCCTTTACATTCTTCCTGACTCCTCTTTCATGGTATTCTTTTAGACTTGCAGTGTGGGGGAAGGTCTTGATAAAGACATCCCATTTAAAGCTGAGCATTCTCAGTCATTCTTAGTACTTTGGCTAGTTGTGAATATCTGCATTGAATGCAGCCTACTGCAGAAATGTCTTCTCAAACAAGATTAAGAGCACCCCAGGTATACTGGTATAAACATAAGTATTTAGAAAGCAATTTGACATGACTATTTAGCAAAAATAACAACGGCTTCTACCCTATGGCCTATAGCTTGTCCAGCCATGGGTTTTTGACCATGTTTATAGTACTAGGCATGGATTCCCTCCCAAGGAGTGGGCCTCAAATCCAACAAGAAAGCAATCATTTACCTCATAATAGGTTTGCCACTATTGTACCAACAGGCAGATCTTGCCTGGCAGGTCAGCATTTTAGCAAGATGTAATCTAACATTGGGTATGAACATTTACCAGCACGAGACTGGCACAACATCAAACAGCCAAATTTTTAGCATATATAGGATATGAATACATGCAATGCCACCTCTAACTGAGGATCTATTGACAAATGATAGTTGCTGGGGGGAGGGAGAATCAATCCTTGGGGATATATTCTCTGATTGATGGCCCATATTCCAATGGATGGCTCCACACCCATTCACATATGAGAAGCATTAAGTGGATTTAGTGTATTATGGAAAAGAAGAGGAAGAGGAAGAGAAGGATGAGGAAGATCAGTGAGGTATGAATTTGGGTGATGGGAATGTGGAGGAAGATCCAGGAAGGAGATGGAAGGGGGAAAACTGGGGGTAGATGTGTATGTGCCTTTCATGGTATGCATGTATGTAATTTTAGAAAGATAAATAAAAACAGTGACAAAAAAGTCATAACAACACATACTTATAGCTAGCATCCAGCCCAACAAGACCTGAGGTTTCTCCCATAGATACTTCTCAGATAGGTTGATAGAATCATGTAGCTAGTAAGTGGCCAAACGCTGCTTGGAGCCCAGGTTTTCTGAAGCAAAATTCCGAGATCTTTACTGCTAACATTTCCTTTAAAGTCTACTTGGAAATGCACATACCTGAAGTACTGTCAATGGCATGCTGGCATGCTAAAAGCAGACATGGTTCTGTGGTAGAGACACCCTGATGGGAGCATTGCCTTTATGTTTCCAGTGAACTGTTCAGCTGGGTGCATTTCAAACACCATTATTTGCATTTTTGTTCTTCTGAAGTCCCCTCTTACCATTCAGAATCTCTAGCTATTGGCCTCTGTTCCTTCTTCTGCTTTAGAAAGCAAGAATTACTCAGCAATTCCCTGGGAATTCTCTCACCTGCTGAAGCTTACCTAGATGGTGGGGTCTGGCTGACTCTCTAGCATCCTACTTGATACATAAAAGTTCTCTGTCCTTTGTGTTTGAGACTGGCATGCTAATACCAATTAGGGACTCAGGATTCTCCCCAAAGATGATGACATTGGTGACAGTTGAGGTCTCATATGGCTGAGAGGGTCTAATTCAGTCTAGTTCTGTGTAAGTGTCTGTATCTAATTAATACTTACACTGCCATTATCAGAATAATTACCACATTTCATTTTTGTGGATATATCTAAATAAACTCACTTTTGAGTCAAGATGTATTTTAGAGTACAATTCTAGGTTAGTCTATTCAAATCTCTGGTCTTCTGAGTGCCATACATGCCAGTGCCCAGATGTGAGGAAATAACTAGTTTTGCTTTAAGTTGTTAGTTGGAGCATATCTAGAGAGCTCATATTCACACAGCTATCACACATGATGAGCTGTATTGGTCATTGAAGAGCATTAAGCAGAGGCCAGGGCTGAAGGCACGATGAGGAATGTCATCAGGGTAATCACTGAAGTTTTAGGTAGCTTCTAGCCTAGAGGACAGTGTTAGAAAAATGATAACTGCTTTCTTTGTGTATCTGAATATTGATTAGATTTGTTCTCTATGACCGTAGAGGACAAATCTAAAAGTGTAAAGATGAATGTACAAAAAGGTATATCAGTTTGTTGGGAAATAAAAGAAGAGAGAATGAAAAAAAGAGAATGATTGTGGCAGGGAAGTGGTGTATACAGGGAGTTCCTGACAATAGAGATCAAGAAAGGAAGCAAATTTATTAAGCCAGTAGAGATGCTGTGGAGGGGAACCCGGTGTTCACTTGAGAACTGGGCTATGGCTCTGGATCATTACAATTTCATGTTGTTTTCTACAAAGGGTTGATGGCAAGATAAATACTTTTGGGAAACAAACATAGTGCATTTGTTCCTGGAGGTGTGTGCTCCACATTAAGAACAGAAGACAAACTGATTTCATTTTGTATTTTGTTTATCCCAGGTTTTTCCAAATGCTATTGCTATCTATCCATTTATTTAGAGTAATCCCATACGTCCACATTTTAAATACCATGGAGAAATATTTTATTGTCTTCCTGTCATGGGAATGTAGATACCAAGAAATCCTGAATTCTATGGGGGAAAAAATGTGACTTTGATGTGATGGAGGCCTGTCTAGATATGACATTGTTGTGAAAAAATTGTGTGTTCCCAGGGCCTCAGGCTTGATACAGGGTGGGCTCACAAGCATGTTTACCGAGTGAACAAGATGATCTAGATGGATGGAAGTCATTCAGGCTGTGGTGATGAAACAATATAAAGCTGTAGAGTAAGGATCTCATCTCTGGCAAATCCCCATCACTTCTTCTCAGTGTTTCTTATAGAGCTTCTAAGAGTTGTCCCAGTTCTGAGGAAGCTATGTGTCTCTTAATTAGAGGACAAAGATTTGGGCTGTAAGTGCTGCAGGTTGGGACCAAAGTCCATCATGGAACTATGCAAGGTTTTGTCATGAATGTAGGTAGCATCAGCATGTGAGAACAGTTTGAGTAAGCTGCATCTTATTTCCCATGCTCTCTAAAGAAAATGGCATAGAAAAAGCCTTTGTTGTTAACTCTCATATACACCATGCCACCATAAAGGAAGTCAGGACTTCTGAGCTCTAAAGATAGGTGTGATGACCGTTATGCTACATGTGAGGAAAGAGACTGAGTGAGTTCAATTTGAACAACTAGTTTTCTTAAAGTGTAAGAGTTTGATATTGTTCAATGGGAAGAAGGATCTGGAATATCAGAATGAAATATGGCAGAATTTGTCCTATTTGGTTGCTACCTGGGTAGTGTGGGTGGTATAGTAAGTCAAATGTTCAAAGGGTTTTCAGAGAAAGGTAAGTGTGAATATGAGGTGGAGAAGAGTGTTAGCAATGCCCTTCTACTCTCAGAGTGGAGCCATTGGCTTCAGAGACTCATCTAAGGGAGAGAGCCAGTGGACTCATCTTTCTCCACAGTGATTCAGCCTGGGACTGTGAGCCCCTGTCTCTGGTAATGGTTCTGAGTCTGGGCAGTTGTTGTGCAAGAGTGGCTCACGTCCTGAGTTTGGGTAGCAGCATGGTGACTACCTCATAGAAGTCACCTGAGAAGGAAAGCAGGCATTTCCGGGTCTGCTGCTCACCTTTTTCTTCCTGGGTCTCTTGTGTTCTTGGGAAGGCTATTAGGGATTTCATCACATGCTGCTTTGGCAATTAGTTCAGAATAAACGGGGCAGACGCAGGGTTTGTTCAGGGACTCCAGCATTTACAGCATTTTTTAAAAAAGTGACATAATGACTGTGTTTAAATTGTGCAGAGATATTTATAAAGGTGACGGATTTTCAAGCTGTTCTGAGGAGATGCCATACATGAGAGGAAAATGGAGCGAGCCCGACAACCCCCTCTAACAGCCCTCCTTTATTCCATTTGTGAAGTTATTGAGTTTCATTTTAAATGCTCATGATTTGTATTAAATCCACTGCAGCACCAGGTAGACAGTGAAAAGAAGCTAATCAAACCTTTAATGCTGGTGAAAAAGGTAATCCAGACGCTCATGGTTTTGAAGTAAATAACCTGCTTGTTAATAGTTTAGCTCCTGCCCTACCTCAGGGGAGAAAATTCGCTTTCACTCCAGGGAGCTGCCTCAAGTCGAATGCACAGCTCCCTCTCTGCTCTTAGGCAACTGCAGTATCAGGCTTGGCTCAGTTTCAAAAGGCCATGTTGCCTGATAAGGTTAATTGATTTCCATTGCTTTAATTAACAAAATTTCATTTTTATCTAATGAGGAAGATTTGGGTTGACGTGAGAAGATGGAAAGACTTGCATTCGTGATGTAGTTAAAGGATGGCTTAGGCCCTTGGAAGAGCTAAGGGATTGAGTGGCTTTGAGTCACAGCTGTGAGGGGTAGGTGGCCACAAAGGGCATATGTCCCTTCTTCATTGAGACTCTAACAAGCTCTGTTGGAGATGAACTAGACTTGACACTGTCTCTACCCAGGTATCTGATGGAAATGAGTCTCAGCACAACTTCATAAAGGTCTAGGGCATCAGGAGAATGCTTGAGGACACACCGTGAGTTCCAGATTCTCACCACATGGCCCTTTCTGAAGCCAACATCATACTGAGTCAATAGAGATTGTTACTGGAACATAGGACCAGCCCTTGGATCTAAAATGATGTTGTACGTCATCCTTCCAAAGGTCCCATGCATCAACCCCAAGCTCTCCTGCATCTCCCTAGGGGGTGATGTGCAGTGTGCCTTGTTTATGTGTCTGCAATCAATAGTCAGCAGGCAGATTTGCTCCTCATCATTTTGATCAATCTTTGCTGTTGAAACCTCTCGATGAGTTGCAAGTGATTTTCCCTGCTGTACGTACAGGTAGGGGCAGATCACTTTCAATTTCTAGTGCGGCGACAGTGGCACTCTATCAAGTTGTAGTACTGCATAACCATGAGTGTGGGGCACAGTGCTGCAAGTGCATATGGAGTGATGGTGGCACTTGGCTGCGCAATCCATCTCAGCCCTGTTTACAGATGTGTTGTGTGTCAAAAGCATAGCTATTTCCAGTGCGTCCCTTCACTTCTTCTCTCAGGGGGTCTCTGAGAAAATAAAAGGGGGGCGACGCCTTTGGGAATGTTTAAAAGGAGAACTGTAAAACTGTAACATTTAGTTCTGATGCCTCAGGAAGCTATGGCCTATTTGGAGAATATCATACAGAACTTTAAAGCATTTCCCTGGTACCCTGATGGAATGCTCTTGCTGCCTCATTAGAGTTCAGACCCCTGTTGATGAGTCTTCCTCTGTGGGCCACGGAAAGAGCATATCTTCCTTAGGCTCCTATAACTCCCGTTCGTAGAAGTAATTTTGCAAAGGCATCCTAAGGGACACCAGCTCTTCTTGCACAAAACAAAAGGAGATCTGAGATGTTGAAATGTCTCCAGCAGGCAGGTGTTCAGAGAGCCTTCCAGTGAAGCACCCAGCCAGACCTTGTATTTTCAGCCCAATTCCTTGTAGAGGAGAAATAGCATAGTCCAAGGTTATGTTATAGTGACTTGCTCTCTGGGGGACGTGAGTGGATCTAGAAGGATACAGGTGAGCTGCTAATCAGTTTGATTGGTTATTTTTGAGTGCCCATCATCTGCCAGGAAGACAGAATTCTAGGAAGCCAGACATTAATCTCAAAGACAGAAAACACACCTGGAGGTTATAATCTGGGTGTGTGTAAGAGGGTAGAGATTCAAGTGCATAACGAGTGCAGGAAGCGTCAGTACTGTGAAGAAAAAGGATGGAGGGAGAGAATGTGATGAAAATGTTAGTAGAGGCAGCGTTAGAGAAATAATGGTGACACTCAGCAGAGAAGGAAGGAAGCCAGCCAGGTGGCCTTCAGAAGGAGGTAGGTACCGCAATGGCAAGGATTCCATATACTGTGAGCCAGACCCTTTTCCTCCTACTGGGTTGCCTCGTCCAGTCTTGATATGAGGGTTTCTGCCTAGTCTTATTGTAACGTGCTATGTCATGTTCAGTTGACACCCCTGGATAGGTCTGCTCTTTTCTGAAAGGAAGCAGAGGAGGACAGGATCTGGGGGAGGCGGCGTGAGGGAGGCTGGGAGGAGTAGAGGCAGGGGAACTGTGGTCAGAATGTAATGGATGAGAGAAGAATACACGCGCGCGCGCGCGCACACACACACACACACACACACAATTTCATTACAGAAACAGACACTTAGAAGTTTACATTTCTTGGGGCTGGAAAGATGACCTAGTAGTTAAGATCGCTTGCTCCTCTTACAGAGGAAACAGTTCGGTTCAGAGCACCCATAGGTTCACCATTTCCTGTAACTCCTGTTCTGTAACTAAGAGTTCTGATTTCTTCTGGCCTCCACAGGCTCCTGCCTGCAAGTGATGAACATAAACACACACAGCTCATACACCTACACATAAATTAAAATTAAATAACTAAATCTTAAAAAAATAAGCCTATATATTTCCTCATACAAAACTCTCAGTCACCATTTTTTGTACACACCACACCACACACACACACACACACACACACACACACACACACACACACACACTTAGTTCTTAATTACTGTGCTAATGTTTGAAAACTGGGGTGGTAGAACTAACGATTTTTCAGACTGCTCATAACTTCAAGATGGGATATCTGTTAGTCTCTACCCATTGACCCCCATTCCTGGGTTGAATTGGGGTAGGCAGAAATGGAAAGGGAGACTTTTGCTTTTGAATGAAGTAGAACACTAAAGGTCCTAGGAAACTACAATGCATGAGGTTAGATGCACGTAGCATTGGGAACATAGAGATGGCTGCCAGTACTTTTATTTTCTTTTGTAGAGTTTTTGTAAGACTTGGGGGCCATGTTCTCAGGAGCTACATTCTATGCTGGTCTCATCAGTTGGGCCTGTCTTGTAATCTTAGTATTGACAAAG
This sequence comes from Peromyscus nudipes, assembly GCA_902168325.1. Taxonomy (NCBI): domain Eukaryota; kingdom Metazoa; phylum Chordata; class Mammalia; order Rodentia; family Cricetidae; genus Peromyscus; species Peromyscus nudipes. The sequence goes on along the minus strand of CABHPH010160538.1, from coordinate 26,970 downwards.
TTCAATGTACTGTCCTTTCTCTTAAACACTTCACATTCTTCTTATAAGAGATTGAAAAAGCTGAAGAAGCTCAGTACCTGTGGACCTGTGAGCATATGCCAGAGGCTTTGAGGAGATGATGGTGGAGTCCTCTGATAACATGGAAGAGCAAGTCAGACAGCAGTCAGCCATAAGGAATGGCTAAGGCTCACATAAAGGCAGGGGTTGGTTATAGCAGTCATACCTAGAAGGATGTCAGTGTTTGTAGCAGTGAGGAGGTTAGAGTCAGTGAAAAGAGGCACTCCTTGACATGGAAGCACTTGTAGGATGAGAGAGATGTGTGTGTCTGAGGCGAATCTGCGGGCAGGCTTTCATGCCACATGGAGAGATGTAGTGATTTAGAGCTGGGGGAGCAATTGGTTGCATTTAGCCCATGGGCCTAATGCTTGCTTAGCTGTGCATCTTGGCAACTTCTGTAACCTCTCATGTAAGTTTCTCATCTTTAAAATAAGAAGCCTAACTCCAAGGGATGCTGTGGGTATTAAATAATATGTGCGAAGTTATCAGACAATGCCTAGCATGTATTAAGCATAAACATCCATCTCTATTGCCAACAAAATGGTAGTTTACTTAAGGGTGGAGGGCATTGTGGAAAGTCATAGTTATTGAAATTTATTCTGATGCCTCTAGACATGCTCAGCCAGTACAGCTGTGTGGGAATGATAGAACAGGGGTGATAGCAAGAAACTCAGTCTGGTTTGGAGAGGAGCAGGCCACTCTGTTGGGGAGACAGCCTCTCTGAGCATTCCCCTGGCTTCCTTATGTGGAGGATCCACCAAACTGCTCATGCTGCTATCCAGGCTGGTGACTCTGTGCCCTTATGCTCTCTTCAGCAGAATTCCTTTTTTCCCCCTCAAAGGCTGTGGGGGATGGGGTGATTCTACTGCCTTCCATCTATCGCAGTGTGAATGAGGTCCTTTCTCTTGATTACTCCGACATAGCAGCCTCAGCCTTAGTGAAAGTGTCAAACATGGTCCTGAGCCCCTTTTCCTCTGAAGCCCTGCTTAGAACAACTCTACAGCATGCTGGCTGGCTAGGAGGGACACCCATGAGAGGCTTTACGGTCCTGGTTCCTCCTCTAGGAACAACCAGGAGCTAGGAAGCCAGAGACCCAGCATTGGTCCTCACAGCCACACAGCTCCAGCCCCCTTTCAGTACAGCTTCCTATGTGAAGAAGTTGTGGTCCACGCCCTGCCCAGGCCACATGGCAACCCCCACCTAAGTTGGTCCTCAGGACCCAGGGTGATGGGAACAGGGGCTTCTGTAGAAAGAGAACCAGTGCCAGGTGAGAGCCTGCCTGCCACTGCGCTCCTGTTTGCAGTATCACGTCTGAGATGAATTAAGTGTCTGAGTTCGGAGGGATTGCAGCGCTTGCGGGCTGTCATCGGAACAATTGTGTTCGAGCGAAGCGAACAAACTCCGCTGACACTCATTTTCTGATCCCGAAGAAACAAAAACTAGGCTGATGGAAAGGGGAGAAAAAAAAATAAAACCTTCTTCCGCTACAATGGTGAGTCAGAGACTGATACACCCCTTGGTGGTTCCTGGCCCTGCTGCTAGCTCAGGGTGGGCTGCTGGGGCTTCAGCCAGGGCCCAGCAAGTCAGACCAAAATGCTCCCAAGTGGGTGACTGATGATGCTTGGGAGCAGCCTGGGAGAACAGTGTGGGAATTTCAGAACACAGCTTTGACCTGTCCCCTTTAAGATCATTGCTTACTCAATTCTAAAGTGACTTTGGGGTTTCTGCATAGCAAATTCTACCCTGGGTGGACACTTTCCCAGGCAGCCTTCCTCTGAGTTCTATTTGGAGATTTTTTACACAAAAAACACTTACAAAAGTAGATTTGTGTGGTAAGAAGCAAGAACGGATGGCAACGGGGGCAAGATTCCATTACTCCTAAGTCAATTGGCTGTAGAATACATAAGGCTTCTTCCTATAGCAGCAGAGAAAGGCACTAAAGGGGCCGCTGATTTCCCCAAATTGCTCAGTCTGTAGTTAGTGTCACAGCTTTGGGCAACTGAGCTTGCTGCCCCTCTTGTCCTCCTGGCCCTGGAGGCTGACACTACAAACCTGCAGGAATCCATGGTTCCCAGGCAACAGAGGGATGATTTCTTGAGCCTTGAGGACCAGACACCTTCTGATTACCTGTTTATCTGTAGCAATGTGGTGGGTGAGCAGGCCGGCAGGTGTCTGCACTTAGAAACCGAGGGAGTCGTTGTATCTCTAAGACTTAAGGAGAGGGTCATACAGGTGGCAGGTGTTCAGAAAAGCTTTTAAAAAGGTGGCAAATGCCTTAGGCAAATAAAAAGGTATTGGCATTTTACATTCTCTCTATATATAATATCTAAATAGGTGAGCCTTAACTTCAACTATCTACTTTCATAAACTATCTTCCCACTACCTAAGAAGAGGAGTGTGTGTGTATGTGTGTGTGTGTGTGTGTGTGTGTGTGTTTCCTGAATCTCAAAGATTAGATACTGTACCATGTGAGGCCATTCTTCATTATGTAGTCATTTGGCTCTCTGTTGTCCTTGTGAGCCTCACAGCCTTATTATATATTGGATGCTTCTCACTGGTTCTATAATGAAGGAGCAATTTGTCTCCAGATCCAAACCTGGGTATAGTGACCTAGCTTTACGTCTGGCCTTGAGCATCAAGAGAATGTTAAAATACCCAAGAGTATAGAAAACCTCAGAGGTCACAAAAGAGAAAGAGGAAGTCCCCCTGCCATTCATGAATGTCTGAAGTATGCAGAAGAACAAGAGACAGTAAGAGAAATCACAATCACCAAGATCATACTGTATGACTGCAGCTGCCACCTGCCCTTCCTCCCCAAGCTTCTGCAGACAGATTTCACTGTATCTCAGGGCCTGAGACTCTTCTAATTATCTCATTTAAATTTCCCAGCACTATGAAAGCCACTGACTTTCATCTTAATGGCAATGGAATCACAGCTTTGATCACTTAAGGCCCTTTCTGGGGCCATGTATTGATGCATTTAAGGAAATGGAATTTAAGGAAACAAATGAATACTCTGATTTGATTGGAAAATAGATTCTCAAAAGCCATATGGGGAACTTGTAGGGAACCTGTGAGTAGTAAACCTATTCTACCTGATTCAAGATCCTGAGTTCCTAGCCACTTGAATTTGAGGGGGGTGGGGGAGGACATTAGTAAACATTTAAAATCCCATGATTCCAAAATAGGTTACTGCATTTCTCAAAGTCCTGCTTGGCTCCTAGCCTTGTGCCACAAGCCTGGTGGGTCTATTCATTTTCAAGGTGCTTATTTCCCCCCATCCCCAGAGTTCCCAAGATAGATGCAGCTCTGAGACAGGAGCATTACTAAGATAAGTGTCCTTCTGGACACTCCAGCAGGGACCTTTGCTGTCATCCACAGACCCTCACTGAAATCTCCATTTTAAGAGGCTAAGAGTTCTTAGTCTCCTTTAATGTACACACCACTGTGACCCACAGAGCCAGGCACAGCAGCCCCCAGAAGGTGAGGCACGTGTATTACTCCATCCTGTTCTCAGGTCAGCCTTATTGTGACCTCCCAGGTGTGAAGTGACAGTGAGTCTTGAAGTCAGGCCTGGATTGGGGATATGGCCGTCCAGGCACTTGCTTCCTCTGTTCCTCAGGGTCAGTAACTTTTGGAAAGGCAACCCTCTCAGTCTGAGCTCTCCTTTTCATGATGGAAGAGTGATGATAGTGGTCTTGCCTGAGGTGAAAGATGGGTAAGGATTAAATCAGGTGTTCTTAACAAGAAGTTATTTTTCTGCAGAGGGGACACTTTACCATGTCTTGACATGTTTCGTTGTCATAACTGGGCTCAGGAGACATAACCAGGAGAAAGAAAGCAAGGTTCAGGGTGGTTGCTAAACACACCCACAAGACAGACTAAACAATAAGGTCTTTAGCCGGTGTCAAGTTCAAGTTGAGACATGATCTGTTTAATCCGTTTTAGGGGCAGCAGCAGGCTGACTGGGCCCTGCTATTGTACTGTCTGCTGTAGGTAAAAACAAAGACAGCCACGCCATCATGGTCCTGAGGCTCCTTTGCTTGCTCTGTTCAAAGGCTACCATGGCCTCTACAAACCCTCTCACAGACACTGGAGCCCATAAGTCCATCCTCACCAAGGGCATTGGTACTATGGCACTTTCTTCTTGCCTTCTGGGAGGCTTTATGAAAGCATAGTCCTGTGTGTTCATACTGGCCCTGATGTTTAGAAGGAGCCTGGTAGGTGAAAGGTTTAAAAGAAAATACGACCAGCATGGCCATGCTTTTGCTTGGCTCTTTCTAAACATACATAAATTATTAGGAAAACTCAGGGAGATGAGTGAAGCTAAGATGTTATATACAGAACAACAAAAGGGAAAGGCAGGTTAATTTTTTACAACTATAATTTTTCAGACAGAAATAAGAGGGAATTATTAAATAACTGAGCTCCAACCACCAAAAAGATAAGAGGTTGAGAGTAACAAAACAAGTCTATAACGTCCGAGATTTAAAGACTCCAGAAGGCAAAGGCTTTGAGAGGCTACTGAACAATAAGTAAAAGATCAGGAAAAAAAAAAAAAGGTGAAGCCCAGAAATTCAGTGTGAGGAAAACTGCTAAAGATCTAGCTTAGTGGCAGGGTGTGTTCTCAGCATGAGCAGGTTCTGAATTTGAGCTTCAGCATTAAATAAATAGTAAAGTAACATATTTAAAATATGATTGACATAAGAAAAGATCAAAGACAAAGTTTAAAAAAAACACATGATTTTTCAAATCTGGAAGGTATCTTTCTTTCATGGAAATAGGCTAGTCCCTTGGAACCATACAGGAGGAGAAGAAAAATGAACTCATTGGAGAAAGACAGAAGGCAAAGGCTGAGGCTGAGCCCTGCAGTGTTCCCATCCTCCATGTTGTCCTGTAGTCTTGCCAGGGGTCCTCAGGATGGGAAAATGGCTGTAGCATTTTATGCACAGACTGCCATCCTTCACAGTTCTTGCTAGAAAGATTTGAGATATGAGGACCCTAGGCTGATGTATAGAGGCACTGTCCCCAGGCAAAAGGCATCAGTGGAGTGTCGAAAGCCTTGAATCCACAAGGCCAGTTTCTCCTGTTCAGTCTTGAACCCTCTATAAAAAGAGAGCACTGAACAGGTCCCTGAATAACCAGCTCCCATTGCCATTTTCTCTTTTAAAATACTGTCTTACCTTTCTGAGTGTTTGGCCTGCATGTTGTCTGCGCACCACTAGGATTCCTGGTGTTGGTGGCAGTCAGAAGAGAACATTGGGTTCTCTGGAACTGGGGTTACAGAGGATGGTGAGCCACTGAGTTGGTGCTGGGAATTGAAACTGGGTCACATAGAATGGTAGCCAGTGTTCCCAACCCCTGAGCCAGCCATTTGCTTTTGTTCTTGATTCTTCATCAATGCTCACTTCATTGGGAAGTGAAACAGAGAAAGAAAATGTTTGTGATAGCATGGGGCTAGGTTCAAATCCGCACCCTGCCAATGGCTAGCTATGCAATGTTAATGCTTTTATTTCAATTGCCTGATATCAAAAAGAGGGCTTTAGAAAGTCTACCCCTCTGAATTATACAAACAAAAACATTTTCTAGAATGCGAGCCAGTTGGGGCCATAAAGAATTTCTTATTTGCCTTTCTGTCCTCAATATTTGGTAAGTTGCCCAGGATATGTTAAATGTTGAGTGTATCTGAACATAATAATAATAAAAGCCAAGTTTTGAATATTGCTCTGCAATATGCCAGGAATTATGCTGTACATCTTATTTTGGTTACATCTGTTAATCTGTAAAACATGTCCATTAGGTTTGATGCATCATTAACCGTGTTGCAGAGTAAGCTTATGGGTAACTTTCCCAAGAACTAGCTAGCTTTCAGTTTTTCAACATAGTTAATGAGTTAATGCATGCCCAGGTGTTTCAACAAGCCCAGGAGTCAAGACAGGCTATGTGTGACTGTGTGAATTGAAGAGTGACCAAAATATCTACGACACCCATACAACACCTGGGAACTCTGCTCTGAAAATACCTCACAGCACCCGCCTAGCATCCATACTTAGAGACCCTGAAATCACAGTGTGAGGCCATGTCAGTTTGTTCAGGATTCTTTCATTCCTGATGCTCTGCAGGAGGCTATACCAGGTGTTCTGCTGGAGAGCACTGAACACCTATTCTGTCTGGGGTGGGAGGGCTAAGTGCTGCTTACAGTACCTGATATCTTCAAAAGTGTAGCTTGACTGTATACCTGGTATGTACTGTGCTCTACAGGGGAAGAGAGGCAGAGACCAGATTAAAAGCATTAGCAGAGCAGCTAAAGACAGTCTAAAGGGAAGGAAGGATGGCTGTATGGAGGGGCAGATTCTTTAGTCTGAGAATTCTTGTCTTAGGGAGCCCAATGCTGACTCCTCAATGTCCTCCCTCTGCTTCCCTGTCTAGAAGCCTACTGCTGGAGAGATTCTTTGAGCAGCTGCTACTCCAGATGAACATCTAAGGCCATGTTATCCCTGCAATTAGCATAATATACTGGAACATTACCATTAATCCTAGAGTCTAGGCAAAACCATCAAACAAAAGTGTGCCAAGTTGGTCTTCCCAGCACCTACTGGACACTCAGTAAAACATTCCAGGCAGGCAGACAGGCTGGAAGACAGACAGACAGAACCCCTCCCCCACATCCACACAAACATACCCACTCCTCATTCTTCCTCTTGTTTTTCACACAAAGGGCAAACTAGGCTGGGATAAATCTCTTAATTGTTTTTTTTGGGGGGGGTGGAAAGAAGATTTTAATGACGAAGTGGCAAGAAAACACAGCAGCAAAAAAAAAAATCAGCTTTTAGAATTCGCTCAGTTTTGCTGAAGAAAACAGGAAAGATGAGCAAGAAATGAGGCTTAATTTTAATGAAGGGAAATTTGAAGCTAAGTAAAGAAATTACAGGAAGTGGGAGCATTTGGGATTCAGGCAAGAGCAAAGCCTCACATTGCATTGTGATGGACAAGATTTTGTTCTTTAAGATAGAACATAAAAGGATGAGGCAGAGAGCTCTATGCAACCCCGAACAGAGGTCCTGAAGTACAGGAAGGACGGACCCACTTTCTTCCCAGAGGAGCTCTGGGGAGGTCAACTGAGGATACATCCTTCTCCATAATTCTTGCAGCTCCTAGTTCTCTTCATATGAGTACTTGAAACACGGGAATGTGTTGTGTATCTTGGCAAGGAGTCATTCTCCTGCTTGAAGCAACTAGATCAGATTTTCCAGTAATGAATTCCTGTGACAGCTTTAGTCCATTAGTGTTTACCTTGTAAAGAATTCAAAATTGTATAAATTTTGTAAAATTGCGTTTTAATATCTTAAAAGTATAATGTATGCATGAACATAAATACACATATGCATCTCATTCCTCAGTTTTTGGTTTTTTTTATACATGGGTGGGTGGAAAAAGAGAGAGAGAGAATATGTGTGTGTGTGTTCATGTTAGCTTATTAAATCACGAGAAGATTATGGATGGCCTCCAGATGATGTGGCTCTTCCATTCTAGTGTCTGGGTAGACTTGAAGCATGCTGCTGAATACTTAAGTACATGCTAGAAGCTCAAGATGCCTCCCCATGAAGGCCAGCTGCAGACTTGGTTCCATGCTCTGAATAACCCTTCATCACTTCGAGGACTAAGGCTGCATACCTCCCTATTCTCTCCACTCAGACTCCTCCCTAAACTCCTACAGACTCTGCAAAGATGTAGGAATCTCAGAGTGAATATAATGCTTGCAAATCTGAATTATAGGTGCAGAAAAAGACCTAGAATAAATGGAGGGTGTGTGATACTTTATTTAAAATATATACAAAGGGAGTTATATTTAGAATACTGTATCTTCTCCCTATATACCCAGCATATGACATACATACTATTCCTTCCCTAAAATACTATATATTACTCTGAATGTATACTCTAGATGTATAATACCATATATTTTCATATACATTATTTCAATAAATATTACTCTAATATAGAGAGTAATAAAGATATATTATTTTTCTATGTACAGTACTATATACCAATCTGTAGTTTTTAAAATGTATTTTGTTATATAGCATTTTTGCTATATAAAATGCCATATACTACTTGTGCTTCTTTTTTTTTTTTCCAACATGATACAAACCAGTCCACTGTGGGTGGTGCCATCCCTGAACAGTTGGCTCTGGGCTATATTAAGAAATCAAGATGAGAAAGTCATAGAGGGCAAGCCAGTAAGCAGCACTCCACCATGGACTCTGATTCAATTCCTGCCTTCAGGTTCCTCCCCCTGGCTTCCATCAGTAATAAATAGGATGTGACATGAAAGTATGAGCCACATGAAACCTTTCCTCTCCAAGTTGTTTTTAGTCTCTGATTTAATCACATAAACAAAGAAGCAAATTAGGACAGCACTCTATGTATATTTGACATAATCTATAATATAATTGACTTCGATTGTATGCACATGTATACATGCACACACACACACACACACACACACACACACACACACACACACAAAACTGCAACCTGATTCACTGCAACATTAAAGTTGGCATTTGATCCCCTACTGAAGTATGAACCAATCTTAGCTTCTTCAAATGTAGAGATGGTGGCTGCCATTTGGACCTGAGCAGAGGACAGGTCTGTGGGGCTGATTCTCAGTGGCGCTGATTCTCAGTGGTACTGATTCTCAGTGGTGCTGACAGCCCCTAAGGAGACGTACTGGCTGGAGTATAGTTAAGGCTGCTGAGACTCTGGGCATGCTTTCTGAAAACGATTTCCACTCTTCCCAGGTAATATGGTTTTGTGTAGAAACAAAACTTTTCATTTTACTAGAAGGCCTGGAAAATTGCGGGACAACAGGGTTTGTCTACCTCTTAATACCAGTCCTAAATTCTTGGTTCTTTTTTGCTTTGCAGATGGCAGCTATCCTTAAAGAGTGGGACATGTTGTTCTTTTTTTTTTTTAAATCTCTTGCAGAAATGCTTTACACCTTGGGTCTGGGTGATGTGGAGGCAATCTCTTCAGGCCATGCATCGAATAAATAGGCAGGTATCTGACAACATTCTCAGTCAATGGCAAAATCCAAAACACAGATCCCAAACCAGAAAACAGAATCTCTCCAGATAATTTGGGGAGAGCCACAAAATGCTGAAGTAAATCCTTATCAGGAATTTTAATGAGCAAAATAAAATATGAAATCTGTGTGATTAAAATCAAATCTTTCCCCTTCTGCTCAGCGAGCACAGGCTGCCAGAATGAAGGCACAGGCAGGCACTGGGAGGCCCTTTGTATTTAATTACTGCCAGGATTTTTCTCAGTTCAAAGCTCTCTCTCTCAAGCCTCCACAGGGGTAAGAGAGAACTCTAGAGAGTAAATAAGCTCTCCTCTGTGTGATTTGGAGTACTGGACAGCAGACAATAAACAAACGTCGAGAGACCCAGGCCAATTTGTCTTACTTTACACGCCTGCCAGGGTGGGGGTCCCACGTGAAGTGTGGTGGAAGCAGCTCCACTCGGCAGTGCCTCCCTTCATCCGCACACTCAGTTCTGGATATTTTGTCTCCTTTAGATTTTCCTAAATCTATAGCCTTCTGAGTGTTCTGGGGGCGGGAGGGGGGGGCATCTATCTGCATATCATTTGTCACCTATCATCCTGGAGGTGATATTAGTTTGTCCTGCCTGGTTGACACCTCTGCCAATTTGGTGATGGCATTCTCACAGTCCCTTCTTTGAGCTCCTTGCTCTGAACTCTGGATGCTGATGGGTCAGTACCCATAGTCTGGACCCCACACAGTTCTCCTTAGTTCTTACTCATTGCAGCGTGATGACTTTTGTGGGGATGCCTTGGCAGCATGTTAATTTAATTTCCACCACAGTGCTACCTCTTCAGCTCATACTATCTTTCCATGTACACTCTGTTCTGTTTTGCTCCAAGTACCTGATTTCATCCTCTGAGTCTGTATTGAAGAGAGAGGGTGTCTCGTGTAAGTACCAGAACCGAATAGACCACAAGTGGGCAGCCGGGACCCTTCAGAAATCCAATCTTCTGCTTCTTGGCAGAGAAGGTGATAATTGATGTTTTGCCACCAGACACCCTAGTGGGGGGTGTGATGCTGGGACAGCTCCAGGATTTGGCAGGGTCCATTTTCCTATCTTGTTTGTGTGAATGGGAGGGAAAGGAGAAGGTAGGATTGGACCACAGATTTCCATGTCCCTGGATAGTGGTGGCCAAAACATCACGCAAATACATTTCTTTCCTGTTATTTAGTTCAACTCTTGCCATGTGTTCCAGTAGGTAGATTCTTATTTTAATTTTGTCTTTTAATAATAGTAACTTAATTTTTATATAGTAGGCTTTGTGTAAATAGTCACGGAGAAATACAGCATCTGCAATCACTCAGTTGCTTATTCATTCTTTCAAGAAATATTTGTTGAGCAGATGTTATGTGTCTGGCGCTGTGCTAATCTCCAGGAATAAGGCAGCAGGGTAGATGGTGACATGACAGCTTGGACAACAAAATGGACATAGAGTTGAGCGGCTTTGGGGGAAATATGTGGGAGCACTCACTGGTGGATGGATGAAGGCAGTGGTAATAAATAGTTCTTGTAGTATTGGCTTTGGCAATTAAATCAATGATGGAGCATATAAGTGACGCGGGGAAGATGGAAGGATGCTTGTCAAGTGCTCTTGGGCATTTTACTGTCTGATCTTTAATCCAATTGCTTAATCAGTATAAACTGTATTCAACTAGTTAAAAGTGTAATTTTTTTTCTAATCTGGTTGCTCACCTTACTCTTATTAAAGATGTGTATCTGGAAGATAAGGCCCAAGCATTTATGTTTGTGAAAGGTCCTCAGATGACTTCTAGCATAATATCACTAAAGAATATAAAAATAAATAGATATTTGTAGGACTGTGTGTAGGAGAGCAAGGGTAGAGAGAGGTATAGTGTACAGAACAGATTTTAATGTTTTTATGAACGGAGCATAAATAAATGGGCAAATACACTGGATGAGATAAACCACATGATTTATCTTTAATGTTGGCCATTGTTAAGTAATTTGGGAATATTTTCTCTTCTATTTTTAAATATTGGACTTTTGTTCAAATAAACAACTGAAGTTACCATGGTATGTCAATATACAATCATGTGTGTTTCAGTGTGCATCTGTATAATTTTATGTCTTTTGTTTGGCACTGAAGTTTTTGAGGTTGTCTGGTTCTGTATGTCGTCTAACTGGAGTCTAGAGTTGTGTGCTGTGATCAGACATACTCATGTCCACTCTCAGGCTTGAAAGAATCACATTGACATTGTTATTTTCATAAGGGTCAGCACCATGACCCACACGTTTGAGCTTGGAAATGGCAGATTAGCACTTAGTACATATGTGTAGTACTGTATTATATAGATATCAAACAAATTGGAGTAATAGCTAATCCTCATTGACACAAGGTGATAAGGCATATGGGTATTTACTATGTCGTGGAGATGAAGTGGGTTGTTTTGTTTTTTGATTTTGTGGGTTTTTTTTTTTTTTTGGCCAGAATGCAGCATAGTACTCCTGGCTGGAACAACCAAAAGTTCTCTGAAAGAGCCACATCTGTGTGGAAGTCTCTACAAACTTATGGTAACTCCCATGATGGTGGAGAATTGGAATGCTGCAGATGGAGAGCCCTATCTTGCACTGCCTTTAGTCTCCTTAACAGCTATTTATCAGCCAGCTCTGTATCTGACCAAATATTCTTTCAACTACCATGTTAAATCTTTGGAGCCTAGTAACTTAGCAGACTCTTAGTCTGTACCAACGCAAAGCTAAGAATGTCTAAGAACACTTTCAGATGACATATGGCGCCTATAGCAAAGACTCCCACTTTCCTAGGACCTGATATCCCCACCAGTGTTGTTTAGGGAACTGACTGATTTGTGGCTTTCTTTTGTTCTGTGACTATAAAAACCTCATGCAACCATTCCCATTTTGGAAAATGTCATCCAAATCAACCAGAATCTGTGTTCCTGGGCCAAAGTAGCTGATATTTGGCTTAGAAAAAGCTATCTCTTATTCCCTTTTGATTGAGAGATGTACTTTGCATCTTGCTCAGTCCCCTTACAGGATAAATGCCACAAAATTAGGAACAGAGGAAATACTTTAGAACAGCTACACATATATACAAAAATCTATACACATTAGTCCCTCCACATATATGCACATAGACCTAGACACACACATATCCTTACACATTCACACAAAGTCCTATACGCATATACACACAGTGTGCTCTTACTCAGCCTCATATGTGGTGACAGTCTGATATGGTCTATTTTCCAATGCATCATCCCAAATAACTATAAATTGAATCAATCTGACTAAAATCAATGCCCTTTTGTAGTACTACTTAAACTCTAAGTGGAAGTGAAGGCTTTGAAGCTGTTTTCCCTGGGTAAATGAGGCACTTGGGGAGCTTTTGATGGCAACAGGAGCCTGTGACTCCTCCCCTGTCCAGCAAGGTACCCTCTTCCCAGAAGCTGGGAAGTAATTAGGGAGCAGGCAGAGGAATAAATTACAGGTTTTAATTTTTTTAAAAAATTTCTTCCTCTGGATCCTCAATACCCCCTGTGTCTTTGTCCCTTGACACCATGAGTTGTGATCCTAGTGACAGCAGATACTGTGACCTAGACCTTAGCAAGGCAAGGGCTGACAGGTGATTTAAGCCCTTGAGAAAGAGACTTATGGGATTCCTCATGTCTTCCTTGAAAGAGAATGGGTCTTTCTCTTTGAGTTAGCTACCCACAGGACTGACCACAACCCAAAGCCAGCCTACTCTGCTCTCATCACATCCAGGGAAGATGGCCAGACACAGAGGCCCACAAAACCCTTCTGAACAGTACATCCAGCAGAGTCATTCTTATGGGAGAAAGTAGAGGGGGTGTGGGGTTAGTAAAAGTGTCTAGTTCTAAACTGTGGGCTGACTGCTTTCCTTATTAGCTCGCTGGGAGTTTCCAGAGAGGACCACGTTTTCAAAGTGTTTCTTTTTGCGGTTATAAAACGTGTGCTTTAGTGGGATATGAACATTCTGGCAAATTCCTTTTAATTTGTGAAGGAGGAAGATGGAGGTAAGAGCTAACATGGATTAGATATTTGTGATTTGGACTCTGATACTTGCTACATAATAACTGTGTACAACAGACACTCCGGTGTGTACTACATGCAAATCGTCTCATTTAATTATAAGAAACTGTGTCAGATGGGGTTGCTGCTCGTATTTTGTGTGTAAGGAAAGACAATCAGAAAAGAAAACATCTCAAACCCTTCACACAAGTTGATTCCAAAACCAAGATTCAGAACCTGCTCTGCTGGACTAACTTCAAGGACATAGGATCCAGAAAGTGGCTCTTGGACAGGAGGGGAAAAAGAGGGGACAGAGGGAAGCAGAAGGGAAACCACCCAGGCTCCCTTTCAAGTAGATTGTTAATTAAAGTTACAAAATAAATGGCAGAATCATACAAATCAAGTATGTCATTCAATGGGTTTGGGTACATATTGGGAGAAAATACATTTTGATAATTCCAAACTATCAGGTAAAGTGAGAAAATGGCTCCCCAGGAATGAGGAATGCATCTCTTCAGCATGCTTTGACGGGGAGTTCAGCTTCTCTGCCATTGGTATTCATATCATGTAGAGGACGAGGCCATTTCAAAGCCAGCCTGTCTGAGGCATTTTCTGGGAAGCTTTGAAGGTGAAAGAATGTGAGTCCATTCTAACTCAATGCAAATGTCTTGGAAATTCCAGAAAATGATGTTTTCTTTAACAAGACAGATGGATGAGGCCAAAGATTCATGTTGGCCCTGTAGAGTCACAGGTCTCTTTTTCTTAGTCTTAACTGTAGGAGCCTTCAGCTGTAAGCTTGGTGCTTTCAGGCTGGGGATATTGTAATACTGGTGACTCTGTTTCTTGCTTTAGATACTTCTGAACTCACCACACAAGCGAAGAAGGTCAGTCAGTTCCCAGTCAGACTCAGGCTTAGAGAAAAGAGAAAATCTGGCCAAGAAGAGCCTTAGAGAGAGGACACAATATAAGAAGTTGTTTGGCTGGATGATACCTATGGATCTGGGTGGTTAGAGGATCCAAAAAGTAAGTGTCTTCATCAATTATGGCAGCACCTTAGTTTGTGGGCACTCTTCTTTTGGGGAACATTGCAGCCAGGTTGGCATTAGGAAAAACACATTCCAAGCCATTCTGGAAAATGAATTTTAGCAAGGAATTTGCATCTCATCGAGAGCTCTAGAGAAGCTGCTTGCAGTTAAAAGGGGATTGGACAACAGCTGGGTGGCCTGTGAACTGTGTCCAATGCAACCACCTCCGAGGCAGCCCTGGTGATAAAGAATGCTCTGATTTTTCCATTCACAGGCATCTCACCTGGGTGCATAACTCGGCTGGGCTGTTTGAATGTCTTAGCTTGTCAACATGATGTGCCATGAATTTTAAAGAGCAAGCACTGATTAATGTCCTGGGTTAAAATGATCAGGTTGGAAGAAAAATAAAAAGCCTCAGCGTCTTAGACCAGTGAAATCATGAGATATTGAGTAAAGCAAGTTTGAGTATCAAGGATGTATTTGATCCAGCTGCCTAGGACTATGAACTCTACAGTGTGTTGACTGGAGCTCTTTGTAATCATGTGGTTCTAAATGAGATGGTGTCTTAAGGAGTTATTTAAAAAAAAATGAGCCAGAGCTGGGAAGTAGCTAGAGAGATATAAGCAGCTTTTATTCAGAGTTATTGCAAGGTCTAGGGATACAATCTGAGTCTTGAAAGCAGGTAGGATGGCATTGGCAAGATGTCTCAGCTGGTAAACTTGATAAAACTCATGCTGCCTAACTTGATAACCCAAGTTCAATTCCCCAGATCCACATGATTGAAGAGGAGAAAGCTGACTCCCCCATGTTGTCCTCCACGTGTCCACTCTGGAATGTATGTGTGCTTGAGTGCGTGTGCACATAAACACAACAAACAAATGAATAATGCAATTTTTTTTTTCAAAAACAGGAGAAAGCTATCAGTATAGGACTGTGCCTAATGACAAACAGACCTTGAACAATTAGAAATTTGGAGTCAAATAGCAAGGTGGCAATCACTGGGTTGAAGAGTAGCAATAGGAGTAGTTAAGGGTAAAGGGAATTGTGGTCAAGCTGAAGGCAATGCAGGAGAGCAGGGCATCACCTTGGACACGATGCAGAGTATAGAATCCAATCACATACTGAAGATAATCTCAATATGGAAGAGATCTTTGTCAGAACTGCATTTTACAAGGTTGTGTACAGATAGTCCTAAGATGGGGATCACGGCGCTCATGTTTAGACAAGCAAAGAATCTTTTGTCAACATAGAGGGTTGTAGTAGGAGGTTCAAGAGCAACAACTTAGTTCTTATAAAATGCCTAGGATGAAGCATCTGCTGCAAACTGTGAAGCAGCGTGTCATGCATGGCATCTGTCATAAGGAACACTTCCTTGGACCTTTGCCCAAGGCCAAGTAACCTACCAGATCTTCAAGTAACCTAACTCTCTGACCTTCAGTCTTCTTACCTGCGAATGGGAATAACGATAGTTGTATGTCCCTCTTAGATATCCTGGAGGTTTAGATCTACTTGGGCCTTAGAGGGGACTTGACAATAGAGTCAAGGAGCATGAGCTGTAGCCACAATCTTTTAAGACACCAACAACAGCATGAGCTTGCAGTGGGGCTATCAAGCCAGCATGAGCATGAGCTGGCTGTTCTGTTAGGGCCTGGACACTGCTGCTGTGCACATAGAAGAGAGAGTATAGTTCCCACCGCTTAATACGCTGATTGTTGCTGAGCCTCTGTCTCCTTTACTTATTTGTTTGTTTGTTTTGATGTTGTTGTTACTGGTGGTGGTGGTGGTGGTGGTGGTGGTGGTGGTGTGTGTGTGTGTGTGTGTGTATGTGTGTTGTTGTTGTTGTTGTTGTAAATGGCACCCAGGAGCTAACATATTCTAGGCAAAGACTCTATCACTGAATGACATCCCCATTCCCACTGTTTCTCAAGATTTTCTTGAGAAAGTATCTCCCTAGGTAACTTATTTATTCTACAGTAGATGGTTTTCAAGTTTTAAAATGTCTCTGAAGTAGTGATATGTCCTTGGTAGCATGTGACAGGTTAATTAGACTTTTTAAATTGTGTTACAAGAACTTTTGTTTTAATCCTTATTATATTAAAAAAAACTTTATTTAAAAAAAACCACACACTCAAGTTAACCAGACCCCAAGACTGTATGATGCAGTGAACGTCTACACAGTTAGAAAAGCCATTTGGAACTGAACCTGTAGGGTTTCACATTGGATTTTATACTTTCACTACCAACTAAGTTTTTATGCATTTATCCAACACCTAAAACAAAATATCCATGGCAGAGTTAGAACTAAACAAAAATTAGTTTTATATCCTTTTTCATAACTCATGTCCATTACCTGCCTTCAGTCCCCTTATCCTCTAATCTTTAGCCTTTCTTGTTTTCTTTCCTACATGTTGTACTTTACTAACATGATATTTGCTTACACACACAAACACACACACACACACATATATATACATATATATATATATATATCATTGTGTAGATTCCATACACAAAGGAGAATATGCAGGGTTTTTATTTTGAGATTGTGGAACCTCACTTAAGATTATACATTCTAAGTCTATCCATTTTCCTTCAAATTTTGTGATTTCACTTTCCTTTAGAGGCAAATAGTGTATTTGTATTATATAAATATTAATATGTATACAACACACACACATATATACTAAAATTTCATTATCATTTCATCTGTTGAGGACAACTAGGTTGATTCCACTTTTTTGCCATAGTGAACAAAGCAGCAATAAAAGATAATTTATGTTTCATAAATAATTGTTGTTTATAAAAATCTAAACAAAACTAAGATTTAATGTAATGCAATAGTTGAACCAAGTTTAAGAAAATAGACATCAAGTATTGAAAAGAAAGTTTGTGAGAGGCTGGGTGATAAAACCATCATTTTTTAATAGCTCAAATTTTTCTAGGGCAAGGCTCTATCACCGAATCACATCTCCTTCCATTTGTAACCCATACAGGCCCACTGATGACATAGTGTATGCCTATTCATGCTAGCGAACAAAACTGAAGGCCGCTGTCTAAGGTCAGATGTTAGGAATCATAAACCATGGTTTCTAATCCCCGTTCTCCTATCCGCAGAGGAGGATTCAGAAGTGACCGATGCCCTTTCTTTCTGAGCGTGTGTGCTGCTTGAGCTGAGACCTCAGCTTTTTGCCCACCTCACCCTTGCACTGCCTGTCTGGCCTGACCACTTTCTTCTCTGCACTGGCCTCGTTGCCCCTGCTCCTGTTCAGGGACAGGGAACACAGCCCATCTCTGCCCGCCTCATACTTGCCTCCCCTTCCTACAAGGCTCTTCCTGTCTACTCAAACTCCCACTCTCGCCACTCTTCCTACTCTTCTACATCCTCCCTCCTCACCCTCCCTAGACATTCGTTTTCATCTAGCATTGCTGCCGTCTGGTACACTCCACTACCTTACTCATCTCTGCCCCTTTTCAGAAGAGGCACGGTCAACACAAGCAACCTTGAGTATGGTGTCCTCACCCTATCCTTCAAGTCTACACCAGTACTTACCACATAGGAGAAGCTCAATAAACAGGTGTTGCCTTAGTCCACCGATGACTGGCGTGCTTGTTCTGAGTCACATCTGGCAGAAAGGAAGCTGAAACAGTGTGAGATGGGTTCACAGCTCACAGGTACAAAGGGGGGACTTTGCCCTGAGGTGGTTTTAGGAAGAATGAGACTTCCTAGTTCAATATTGGTGGGAAGGGGCTTGCTCAGAAGCCAATCCAGTATATACACTGCTGTGTCCATTCTCCAAAGGGACAGGCTGTTCAGTGGTCAAAGCTATTTCGTGAGCAAATGAGTTTCACAGCACTCAAGTTAATATAATGTCACAAGAGTAATATTTCCAATGCTGATGGGGCCGATTGACTTTTATTGCCATTAGATTCCACTTTAGAAGCTGCACGTGCATTAAGCTTCATATTTTAAGAGGAAAGGTAGATGCATGACTTTCTGAGACCCATTTGAGGTCTTCATTTTTTAAGGTTAAGAAAATACTAAGTAAAGCAGTGCTAGAGAAAGGCAGAGGAACATACATGCCATTTATTTTAATGAACTTGCAAGGTCCCCCTTCTATCTTATTCAGCTAGTTTTTCTTATTTGAGTTTATAGTTTTACAGTTTACTATATGCACACACACATATACACCACACATAAGCATACACAAGCGTACCACACATACTACATACATCACATACCCTTACACATACCACACATGTGTTCACACATGCACACACATATGCTACATATGCCATGACATATACACATATACATACATGTATCACACACCACATGTATATACACACACAGACTTAGCACATAAAATAATCACACACCACTCACTTACATATATAGGAATACATATGTACTATATCTGCACATACCACACACACAGGCACACATATGCATACACACAAACACTATACCCTGCATACATACACCTTATTTATCACACACATAACACCATTAAAACACACACCACACATACACCACACACAGAGATAAACTCATGTACACCACATACAGGTACACACATACACTATACACAGGTGCACACACGTACACCACACACACACACACACACAAAGACACACTCATGTACACCACACACACACACACATACAGCACACACAGGTACACACATGCTGAGGTGTGGTTTTCAAGGTCCTATCGTGTTTATCAAATATTTCAGATGAAACGATATGTTCATCTATTACGCTGATTGCCAAGACTGCAGTGCGACAACAAACATTATTTGGGGATGGAAGCTGAAATCACAGCCTACTCTCTTCGCTGCCTACAGTGATGAACAGACGCATGTTAATTTTTCCCAGCAATGTCCATGACTTGAGAGCTGTGGACTCCAGGGGCATTCTCGTCATAACAACATGCCTGATGACTCTGTGCTGGACACAACTGAGACACTCTTCTATGGAGAAGTCATACCATCATGGCCCCCAGGCTGTAACCTGTAATGGTTGCAGCAACAGTGTGCTTTGGAGAATGTGGCTGTGGCTATAGTGCCGAATGGTGGCAGCAGGCACTTTTCTCTCCCTGCTTATTATGGGGGAGAGCATGTAAAACAGTGGCAGAGGAGGGTTTTGGCTACAGACATCCTGAGCGACCCACTGCTTAATGAACAGTGTATGCAAGCCAGCCCACAATTCCAGAGCATAGAAATTCTATTAAGGTTTCAAAGTTTTCTTGAAAGCACATGTAGGCGATCTACCCCCCCCACACATACACACACATACACATATACATATAACCTTCTCGAATTTATAGTTGGCCTGTGTTTGAAATTGCCAGTTTTGTTATGAAGTTTAGTGTTCGGTGTAGAAGGTAGCTTATTAAGTCCAATGAATATTTAAAATGTTAGTTTTTATGACGTCCAAAATCATATTCTTATAGAGCCCCTCAAAGCATTATGTTAGTTTCTTATCACAGCCATAACTAATTTCCACAGACCCATTGGCTTAATACCTATGGATGTTTTTATTTAAAATGTTGTATGTAAGGAGTCTGGCTTGACAGGTGGTGTTCATGGGCTAATATTGGAGCATCAATTGGACTGTGACCCTCCTTGAGTCCTAAGAGAGGATCAGTTTCTTCTACGTTTTTGAAGACTGGCTGCACTCCTTGGCTCCTGGCCCATTTATTCATACCCTATGCTAATATGTATGATCTGTCTTCAGTTATCACATCTTTTTCTTTGACATCAGCCTGGAAAACATTGGAGATGTTTCTGATGACCAGGTGAGAAAATTAGGACATTGGATAATGCCATTCCCATCTCAAGCCCTCAATTTGATATATATCATCATGTAAACTGCCATTTTCCATGTAAAGAAGCAATAATGCCATCGTGGAAGGAGACCATGGCTTTGCTTGGGGAACATAATCCAAAACTAAGAAACAAGCATTGTTAACTGAAATGTGTCTCCATAATTTTGAGGCTACCAGCTTTGGAGTATTTCAAAATCTGAATTCAAATGCTGACAGCTTCATTTGTGTATCCACCTACCCATTCATTCATTAATTCACTCATTCATGCAAGCATGCATTCATATTACACATATTTAGAGACTGCCTACTCAGTGCTATGCCTTGTTCTGGTTCCTGTGAATAAGACACACATGTTTGTCCTGACACATTGTATTACCCTAGAGGAGACAGACCAGACATGCATGGAAATACATCATGTAATGTCAGTCTGTGATAAAACCATACAAATTAACAACGCTGAAAGCTTGTGCCAGCCATGTATAGAAACTGTTCATAGTAGTCATGTGTTCATTCATTTATTCATTTATCTACATCACTGTCAAACATGTCCTTGGAACACTTAGAGGAAGCCAGGCATTATATAGAGTCTTCCTATGGGGATGCCTACCCTTTGGTCATCAATATGCACCAGTGAGAGACGATGATTTCCTCATTGGTGGATGAGAAATGCATGGTCCAGGAAGATTCAGCTCACATGATAGAGCAAGCAACTGAACTGCACATTTTGGGGTGCCATTAGCCACGGAGTTTAGAAAATTCTCTTTCCTTTTTACCTGAGTAGGTTATCTTCCTTCCCCCTCTCCCGCTTTGTGCATTGTAGGAGGGAGACTAAAGCCCAGAACTGGGGTTTAAAACCCTTCATTTTCCTCCAGTCTTGAGATAATGCGTTTTCTTAGAGCTTCCACTAATTTTCCTTTGATCATTATGGGACTGTGCTATCTTTGATCAATCACTTAAATCTGTGTTTACACAGGCTTAGCCGAGGGACGAGTTGGACAATTACCCATGCCTCGGAACTAATTTCAACAGCCCACTCGGGGCTGCAGCTCTTTCTCTATTATTTCATTCTCTGCTCTAATGCGGAGCCTCGGGACACACAGACTGGGTGGAAAGAAGCAGAGGAGTGACTCTGTCATGTGAGTGTCCTTTGCAGTGAGTGATACACCGGGTTTGGTTTGGTTTTCTCTTTTGAAGAAGCACATCTTTCTTCACTTGGTTAAAAGATATGTCTCGTTACCTGCAGACATACATTACTTGAATATGTTTGCAATAAAATATTTGAGAGAAATTTGTATATAGATGAATTCTGAACCTTTAAAGAGGAAAAGCATTTAACATGTCGACCATCAGCTGACCACCTTCTTTAATGGCTATCCTATAATGTGATTATATATTATATATGTCTATATTATATTTTTCTGTCTTTCTTACCCCAGGCAGAATTCTGCTCTCAGGGGAAGTTAGTGAACCCACTGAGTAAATGCTGTGTGTCTGCTCTGTGGGCTTCCACCTCTCTCCTTAACACCACCCCTTGACAAAGCAGCTCCAGGACATTGGTTATACATCCCCCACATATCTTGCCATTGCCTTGTTTCTAGGCTCAACTGCCTGTTGTGATCCTGATGCCTCAGTTGCTTCAGAGCACAGCCTTTGCTTCCCCACCCACCCCCACCCCCAGATACTGAACTGTCATGGACTGGGTCGTTCCTTCGATCTACTGCTCGGCTGTGTTCACTCCTGAGGGTGGTCAGCCTACTGATCCCATCTCAGCCTCCTCCCTCCAGATCATACATTTCTTGGAACCTGTGTTCTCTCTTCCTGTTTAGAGTGTATTTCATTGGTGGCTGGGTTTGACTTGATCAGCCCACTCCATTGTCCCTGAGCTTCTGTTTGGATGCCAGCTGGAGTTTTTGCTTTCAGAATCCTAAGACTCCATCACTAATGATGCTGTTTTGCTTGCCTGCATTCTCAAGAAAGTCTGAGCCAAATTCTCAATGCATCCAACACACTGTAGGGAAAACAAGCACATTATGTAACAGGAAGAATAAGTGTGAGATCTGCATCTTTTCTTCTGCCTTTGCGTCATCCATTCTCCGAGTTAAATATCTCTCCTCCCCAGTGTTGACCTCTGGGAGAACTCTGAGAAAAATGCCAGTAAGTGCAAAGACTACAAATTAGTAATCCCCAGCAATGCTTTAAAATGATGTTTCCCTTGCAAGTGTTAGCTTGAGAAAATCCACACTGCAAGGGGAGGAGGGAATATCTAGCCCATCAGTGGCAGAGCAGGCTTCGAGCACAATATCCTACTAAATGACACACATAAGGAGTTGGAGCTTGTAATACCTTTTATATTGCTGCCTGCCATCTGGTTGGCAATTGTTAAGCCTGAAATATTCAGGTAAGCTCTATTTTCTCAAATAGTGTGATGTGATGGGGATTCCAGCACCACCCGTCTTTTTAAACATCATTAAATTTCACTGTTTTTCAGAACAAAGCAAACTGCACTAGCAGGATGTTTACACAGCATACACATCTCTTGGAAGTGTTGTGTTACAGAGGTGGGACTTCTGCCTTGGGAGGAAGAAAGAGTGGGTCGTTCTGAGTTCTATTTGTGCCTGTAGGTCAGGATGAAGATTCACCATTTGACAGAAACTGTTGCATCCTGTCAGGCTGGGGAAGCATCTACACCTAGGAAGAAGTATGTCTAAGTGTTGAGTGAGGGCTGTGGGAGGTAAGAACTACATAGCCTCCTCTTTCTTTTAAATGGTAGGCAAAGGAGAGGGCTAAGTAAAACATTTCCTGTAATTCCATTTTCTTTTCTTTTGTTTTTTTTTTTGGGGGGGGGGATGATTGTTGATGTTTTCTCTATTCTCTTAGAAGTGTTGTGGGGAGTAAATGAGTCAGATATAGCCAATCATTATACCATGAAGTTTAAATGGATTTGAAGTATCCATTCTTCCCAACTACTTAGATTAAAAAAAATCTTTTAAGCGAAACTTGGTTTTCAAACACGGTAGACTAAAAGGATAACATATACATAGAAATTTGTCTTAGTTAGGGTTTCTACTGCTGTGATAAAACATCATGAACAAAAACAGCTTGGGGAGGGGATGGTTTGTTTCACCTTACACTCCCCAGTGACAGTCCATCATGAGGAAGTCACAGCAGGAACTCAAGGCAGGAAGTGATGTAGAGGTCATAGTTGAGTGCTTCTTACTGGCTTGCTCCTTCTGGCTTTCTCACCTTGCTTTTTGTTTTGTTTTGTTTTGTTTTTCAAGACAAGGTTTCTCTGTGAAACAGTCCTGGCTGTCCTGGAACTCACTCTGTAGACCCCTCTGCCTTGAACTCACAGAGATCTGCCTGCCTCTGCCTCCCAGGTCCTGGGATTGAAAGCATGTGCCACTACCACCCAGCTCTCAGCTAACTTTTTTATAGAACCCAGGACCACCAGAATAGGGGTGGCGCTACCCACAGTGGGCTGGGGCTGGGCCCTCCCACATCAATCATCAGTGAAGAATGCAACACAGTCTTGTCTTGCCCACAGGCCATTCCTAGCGGGAGCTGTTTCCTCAGTTGAGGTTTCCTCTTCTAAAGTGACTCTAGCTCGTGCCAAATTAACACAAAACTACCCAGCACAAGATTTAAACTTCATGTATTTCTGATAAGCAGTGCAATAGGCCTGTTTCTTCACAGATCTGTGCATGCAAGCATTGGTTAAATGAACATCCGTGCACTCACATTTTTTTGTGGGGGGGCAGGTAGGATGTGAAGTGACAAGGACATGGAAATGAAGAAGCCATACCCCCTGCTCCCCAGCAGTCCTACAATAAGAGATCTGTGAAGGAGAGTTAAATCTGAGTTGTGACGTCAGCCTGCTTCCTCTTCAGATGGCTGGTGTTCTGGGATTGTACCAGTCTCCCAGTGGCTAGCAGATTTCTCCATGCTGACTGCTCCACAATTTATATTTCCATTTTCCATCTCTCTCCTGACTCTCTGCTCGTTGATCAAACTGTCTAATTTGCATGTCCATCTGGATGTCCCAGTAGCACCTCAGGCTCAGCATGTCCCACAGCAGTATTAGCACTGCCCTCCAGTGCCGAACACACCTCGCCTTACCCCATGGGTGGACACCACTCACCCTGTGTCACCCTCTGACCTACTTGGGACACCTTGCCTATCAGTCCATTCAACCATTCCTCCTTTCCTCTCTCCTGCCTCTCTCCCACAGCCTACGATTTTATTTTGCAGTAAATTCTGGAGCACCTTGGAGTACTATATTTCTCTTCATGTCCATCACGGGAGAATTAGCACACTTATGAAATTAAATATTGTTTAAGCCTATTAACAAATTCACAGAACATATCAGATTTCTTTAATTTTCCCACTTGCCTGTTGTCTGTCTCCAGATCCAATGTATGATGCCACTCTGCATTTAGTTGTCACATTTTCTTATTCTTCTACAATTTGTGACAGTTTTTGCCTCTTGTGACCTTGACACTTTCAAATAATATTGGTTCATTGTTTCGTATAGCTCCCCACCATGTGGCTTTGACTGGTATTTTTTCATGATCACTATGAGATTATAAGTTAATGGGAAATACCACAGAGGCTATGTGCCCTTCACAGTTTATGACAGCAGCTGGTACATGATAATGGCATGTGTCACTCTCTGGTGTTATTATCCCTGATCTCTTGGCAAATGTTGTATCTTCTAGAATTCTCTGCTGTAAATCTGCTTTTTCCCCTTGCAAATATTTAGAGGGGAGGGGTAGTGTTTCCTGTTTCTGTTCAAAATGATGCCCATTAGTTTAGCATTGATCAGTGATTCTTGCCTGAAGCAATTATTACTGCAGGCTCCTGAGAGTGATTTTAGTTTCTATCATTCTTTTTACACTGTTGACTGGAATTATTTTCTTTAATTAGTATTTTAGTAAGCATATAAAATAATGGATTGCATCATTATATTTTCATGTATATGTATCATTATAACTTGCTAGCATTTGGACACTATCACCTCCCCTGTTTTCCTCTGCCCCTCTTCTTTCTCCCATCTCATAATCCCTTTTCACTTTCATGGCATTTTATGTGGGTGTGCCTGTATGTACAGAGAAAGAACATGAAATAAATGGCTTATTTCCCCCCTTTCATTGTCCATTCATTTTCTCCCCTAGAATTTTCTTTCATGGGAGAGTGATATCCTCCTTCATTTATGTATTCAGCCATTTGTTGATATTAAGGTAGTCTTATGCACAGCTACTTTAATTTTGTTGTTGTTGTGTTGTTTATTAAGTTGCTCTAAACTAAGTCACAGGGAACTCTTGAGATCTGGCACTTGTGATGTTGTGTGTGTGTGTGTGTGTGTGTGTGTGTAAATATCTCTTTTAATAAGCATTTTCTCACTTTTTGGCACCAGAAACAAACTACATACTCCTATTTTCTCATTATTGTCCCTAAAATGTACCAATTCTGTAAGATAACTTTTTCCTTGACTGGGCCCAAGCCCAGAGCTTCACACAGACTAGACAAGTGCTCTGAATTGCACTCTGACCTTGTAACATTCCTTTGGTGGAAGAAAGGTGGCAAGGAGCTGGCCTCTCAGCTCACTGAGATTTGTGTTAGAAGATATATGTATGTCTAGTAACTCATCATAGACAAACACAGCTGTGTTTATCTATGTATCTATGTATGTGTGTATGTATGTATGTATGTGTGTATGTATGTATGTATGTATCTATCTATCTATCTATCTATCTATCTATCTATCTATCTATCTATCTATCATTTGTCATCTGTATGTCTGCTTTAAAATCCCATGAGTCCTCACTGTACCTCTGACTCAGCTTAGCATCCCACAGACTATCTTGGTCCCCCACTTCCCCAACAGTGAAAATCTTTGCTCTCATCATCTACAATGCATGTGCTGACTTTTTAATCCCAATATGCAAACAAAGTTATTCCAGAAATGCTAATGTTGCTCCTATGAGGAAAAAACCAGCTGAATTATCTTTGTGTGGTTATTTTGCTCTTATTTGTAACCTACAGCAAAACTTAGCTTTCATTTTTTTCTGCTGGATGGACCACTGAATTATGTGATCTCAAGATTCTGCCACCCCTAATCCACTCGAGTTGAGTCACCTAAAACAAAAATCAGACTATACTGCTGTGCTCTTTAAAAATTTCCAGCCTTTTCATTAAGTCCATTACTTACAGCTGAACTGTCTGCAGTGGCATGGAGGGTCCTCCTTGATTGGGTATCCCCTTGTACATGCTTATTAGGTCTCTGACTTTTCCCCTCAATTAAATTTATACTGTAAGACATTTTGGTTCATAAAAATGGTGACTCTTCTGTGGGACTCATACATCAGTGATAATTTTACTTGAAGACAGAAAAATAAAAATGTACTTGGAACCAAGATCAAAGAAACCATTGGGTTACATATCTATGAGAAAACAGGAGCAAGCATTCTATGAAGGTTATGACCTTAACTCCCTTAGTTACTAGGAATACGATACAGCCAGGAGTTCAGACATTGAAATTAAAACAGACTTGAGTTCAAATCTAAGTATGCTACTTGATAACTATATATCTTCAAGCTGGAGCTACTGTCCTTAGACCATCCGTTTGTTTGCAAAGGACTAATAGACGGTCCACAGAGCTAACATTTGACCTGTGTTAGCTTCCTGTCACTATAATACAATATGTGAGACAACTTATAAAGAGAAAATATATTTTAGCTTACCATTTTAAAGGTTTCAGTCTATGACTGATTGCTCCTGATGTTTTGTTCTTGTGTGTGGACAGTACATCACAGTATGACTATATAATAGAACAAAACCTTTCATTGGGTGGCCAAGGAGCAAATAGAGCAGGAAAGACAGGGTCATAAATCCTCTTCAAGTTCACATATGATGACCTGGGGACCCTAAGCTAGGCCTCATC